>UZAF01016243.1:0-28280 GCA_900617895.1 Haemonchus placei | reverse complement strand
CACACACACACACACACACACACACACACACACACACACACACACACACACACACACACAGACACACATACGTACATAGATACACACACGCACACACACAAACCAACAGACACGATTAGCGCGTTATATACGATAGGATAATTCATCCTGCACTTATGTATTTCCTCACTCTGTTGGCGAATCGTCAAGTACTGTTCTGCTTTCATTTTATTAGTGCAAACAGCTAACAGCTTGCGTATTCGTTGTTGTTGAGCAGCTGAGTTGCTTAATGAACACGCCGTTCTCTTTGGATTCAAACCACTTATCGTGAACATGTTGCATCATGATTCTGAGTTGATTTGAGAACGCATCAAAGCATCAAACACAAATGTGAAATTTTTGATTTGTGCTTAACACCTTAACAAGCTGGTCTATAGGCAAAGATCGTTCATGAATTTATGCGGAAAGTACTGAGCGCCAAGAGTCTCAAAGAAATCTGCTGAGACCCATGGAATGATGTCGTTTCTGGTAATGGTTTCAGCTCAAAGGTGAGTACGTGCGCATTTGAATGCTTAGTGCTGTAATAAAAGTCTGTGATAATTCCTCCAAAGGAAAAGGAGCTTTTTAGGAGCCATGTCAACCAAGCCTTCCATCCCTCCGGGGTTGGTCAATACACCACTACAACTCTGAATGGAAGTCGAATGCGTGGGCGCATCCATCAGACGGGATTGATTAACGCCCCAAGACTTTATCCTTTATCCTTTGAAGTTTAGCTTGAGTTTCTAGAGCGTTGACATTTCAAGGGTAGTGCAGGATGGAAATCGTGGATAGGATGGTGGATGACAGACATTGGGGACATCTGGCAAGGTGATAAGAAGCCTGGAAAGGGAATAGCCACAGGAGCCGTTATACCCTCTGTGTAAACAGTTGCGACACTTTGGTAAAAGATTTGGGATGTAAAAAACTAAAGGATGGTTGGCCATAAAAGGCTGATAACAGTGGTGATGACCGATAAGTAGCCACAAATGGCAAAAATCATTGTGTGCATGACGCCATCCGTCACTTTGATCACTTCACCATTGCAGAATGACGGAATCGAGACTAGTTGCTAATAGGAACCGAGAACGCAGTGAAATGGGGGGACCTAAACCTCCTCATCTATACGTATTTTTAGTGAAGCGTTGCTACGTCACTGTGTAATGAATGGCGTAACTGGATCATCAAGCGAATAGTAAAAGGCAGAAATTACGACTGATATCCTACTATCCTATTAGGTTGTAAGGAAAGTTCTGGCCGTTCCCACGCACGCGCTATATGAATTAAATTTTGGCGGCTGTCCATTCAGACTAATCGACATATTGTGCTCTTTAGGTAAGTCATTAGTTGCTCTTTCTGTCATAGCGCTTTCCTCGAAGTCTGTAAGGTTTTGGAATCTTTGGGAGGCTTTTCTTTGGCAGAATGGATAACACTACATTTTGAGCGGTTTTACTTCACGAGTTCAAACTTGGTCGAACTGCGAAGGATGCAGCCACAAACATCAATGTTGCATGGGGAGAAGGCATTGCAACGGAGCGAATGGTCCGTCGCTGGTTTCAGAAGGTTAAAAGTGGAGACGAGTCACTGGAAGACGAAGAACGAGTTGGTCGACCATCGTTAGCTGATCACGAAGTTTTTCTAAGAGCAGTCGAAGAAGATCGACGTCAACCTTTGAGAGAGATTGCCAAGAAGATGGGTGTCTCCCACACAGTAGTCGCTGCCCACCCAAGCAGCTTGAAATGGCGAAGAAGGTGGGTGCCACACGAACTCACGGAGCAGCAACAATTGAAGCGTTAAGAGGTTTCAAGTTCGCTGTTGATAAGAAAGATGTGGAGCCTTTTCTCCATCGTATTGTAACGTGTGATGAGAAATGTATCCTGTATGATAACAGGAAGCGTTCTGCTCAGTGGGTGGTTGTGGATGAACCTACCCAAAAAATTTCCCAAACCAAGTTTACACGTCACGAAGACAATGATCACAGTTTGATGGTCCAGCCATGGATTAATCCACCACGGTTCCTTCCTCCACGACAAACCATCACCGTCCAATCCTATTGTGATCAAATTCATGAGAAGTACCCGAAACTGGTCCAAATGCAGCCAGCACTAGTCAGTCGCCACGGTCCTCTGCTCTTGCACGACAATGCGCAACCGCATGTGTCACAAATTATCTTCCAGAAATTGAACGAGCTGCTAATCGAAGCTCTCGCTCATCCATCCTACTCACCAGACCTGTCACCAACTGACTATAACTTATTCAAACATCTGGACAACTTCTTAAGGGATCGGGTATTCAAAAATCAAGGCGACATGGAAGCTGCCTTTCTCGAGTCCAGCTCTCCGGACTTTCATAAGAATGGAATAGACAGACTTGTATCACGTTGGCAAAAGTGTGTAGAATCGAATGGGGCTTACTATGAATAAAGATGTTCACTTTGAGATGAATTATAACTTTTTGAAAGTTAGCTGACAAAACGGCCAGAACTTTCCTTACAACCTAATACGATATATAATCGGCTAAGTGTGTCTGTTGGTTTGTCTGTGTATTATGCGTGAAAGAGAGTTCAAATTTGAGAAGATTCGGACAGGGGTTTGAGTGAGATGAATTTTGAAATTTGGGGGGGGGGGGAGTTAATAACTACTTCTCCGTGGACCTGGGGCACTCAAAGTTGGTAGGAAATCAGGAGACAGGATAGGAACACGTACGATAGGTGACACACTTGACTTGACTGCACCCACAGGGGTGGGGTTTGCGCGAAAATGTCAACTTAGACCTTGCGCTCAAATTTGGTAGGAGTGCAGGTGGCAGGATTGAAACAGTTATGGTCAGAGGGTGGGGTTTGCGCGAGATAATTATCTGAGCGGGAGTTCATAACTTCCGTTACCTTGGACCTAGAGAGTTTTGGGCCTTGGAGAGCAAGAGTCACTTCCAATTAAATCCTAACGTCTTCAGCATTTCTTCTCTTGCTTTGACTCTTTGATATTTTCATTCGATAAGACGAGTAGGTGCAGTGATCGGGACGGATTAAACGCACTACGTTGTAAACAGATGAAAATTTAGTCACGAATAATATTATTATAGATTACGACCGCTACACAACAAGGCCTGTGAATAAGTGGCTGCTTTCATAGTCCGCCGGCGTGCCGGTCGAGGTAGTGGTAGGGAGGGGGAGGGAGGCAGACTGTCGGTCTACGCGGTCACGTCGCGCCCAAGCCCATTCGAAAGCTGAAAACAAAGAAAAACAAGATCAAAAACCATTTGCATTTGCCCTTCGAAGGGGCTTATGCAAATGGTTTTTGATCTTGTTTTTCTTTGTTTTCAGGGGCTTGGGCGCAACGCGAGCACGACGACCGACCGTCTGCCTCCCTCCCCCTCCCTAGCACTACATCGGCCGGCACGCCGGCACGCCGGCGGACTATGAAAGCAGCGAGTGAATGATCATGACTTCCCCTTGTTTCGATATCATTTGCTGCAAAACTAATTTGACCGCCAATAATCTGGGATTCTCAATTAATGGATACGAGTCGGGCCGCCCGGCTAACGAGAAATTTGCAGTGCGTAAATAATGCATCAGATTCTCCTTTTTCTTAGAATGCTAAGCTTTCTCTACACCCTAATGTCAGCTCCGATTTGGGAGCGATTTTTCCTGTTAGCCATCTTCGCTGTGTTCGAATAGAACATTGTATAATATCACCGAGGCGATTATTCAGAGAAAAAAAAAGTATTCAGAGATTTCATTGCGGCTGAGGCTGCTATGTTAGCTACCATCAATTTTCCCAGCCAACTCCTTGTGCTTTCAAGTTTCAACGGTCCGGGTTCAAACGAACAGTATTTATTCACGCCCCGCCCTTTGGGGCGGAGTTTAGTCCTGCAACCTATCACCAGTGTACTTATCGTGCCTCCCGTTTTCCTACCAAGTCGCTCTAGCTCCATTTTGACATTTCTCTGCAAGCCCCGCCCCTGAGGGCGGAGTCCGGCCGTGACACCCACCGCAAAGATTCCCATCCTTCCTATCAAGTTTGAACGCTCTCGGACCACGGGGAGAGGAGTTATGAATATGCGGCCCAAAATTTCTATCGCGCACGCTCCGCCTCCTGCCCTCACCATAAATGTTCATATCCTGCTGCCTGTACTCCATCCAAGTTTGAGCGCTCTAGGTCCACGGAGACAGGAGTTATGAATTTGCGACTTAGAATCTTTATCGCGCACGCCCCGTCCGCTGTGCACGAAGTCCGATCCTGCCAACCACCATAAGTGTTCACAGCTGACGCCGGGCTCTCTTCCTTCTTGGGACAAAGGGACTTCGCCCGAAAAACATCAAATTAATGAAGTTCTTCCCCCTTTTTTCTAGGTTATTTCGCTGTTTCGCTGAGCTAGAGTATAGACTATCAAATGCCTTCAAATATGCATCCCCTTTTCTCTACGGATACATCATTCAATGTGAATCCAACATTATTAGCGGTCGGATAAGTTTTGCTAAGAATGATATCAAAGCAGAGAGAAACCGTAATCTTTCACTTAATCGCAAACTCTGCTGGGTAGCGGTCGTAAACCAATAGCAAGAAGTGAACCAAATTCATCTCCTTATAATCGCACAACTTACCCTTCTTGTCGAATGAAATATATCAAAAAGTCAAAGCTAAATCGTAAATAACAAAGGCGCTAGGTAGGAGGTAGTTGGTGAGTGGATCTTCTTCTTTAGAGCCTCGTCTATTGTCAGTGTTCCCATCCTGCCTCCTCCTATTGATTTTGCTCTCCAAGTCCACGGGATCAGGAGTTCTGGGTTTCCACTAATTTATACCGTGAAAAGGCCGTCCCTTGGGGGCGGAGTCCGGCCCTACTACTCACCATAAGTGTTCCCATACTGCCGTCTGCTTCCTACCAAGTTTGAACGCCCTAGAGCCAAACTGAAAATTTTGGAGCAAATCTCGCCTTTTATGAGCGGGTTCCGNCTTCCCGACTCCAGGCGTCCCGTTTATCTTTGTAGATGTGACGGGCAAATCGGCGCAGGCCCCTAGTATGTCCCATTTTAATGAAAATGAAATTTCAGCATGTTTAGGCGTTCTGCGCAAGCTCCTGGGATTGGGTATTGCTCCGCAGGAAATCTGCGTGATTACCTTTTACAGGGAGCAGTATCGTCAGATGAGGCCGCACGCCGAGCAGTACAACGTCGAGCTCACCACCGTGGACTCCGTCCAGGGCCGGGAGAAAGAGGTTGTTCTTTTGCTCACTACAAAAACTCATTTTAATCCAGATGCGGACACCTTCATCAACGACTACCGGCGCCTAAATGTGGCTACCACCCGCTGCCGCCATGGCCAGTTCGTTTTTGGGCATGCGAAATCGCTCCGGGCACTGCCGACATGGAACACCCTGCTGCAATGGGCTTATTCGCTCCGCGCCGTCGTCACTCAATCGCAAGTACTCCGGTACTTTGAACCGTGAGCGTTTGTTCGGTGAGCCGCTTTTGTCCTTCACCGCCGTATGCAAGCACGTTTGAAGTCCGGGTCGGACTTCGGGTAAAGAGGGGAGGTGTAAGTGATGCTGTGAAAGCGGGAAGATAGTTAGGCGACTTTCATGATTCATCTATTTCAGGGCGGAGCGAAGCCGATGGAAGCTGTCAGGGAGTCGGCCAGCGGTGGGACTGCAGGACAGTCGCCTTTCTCTCCACGTTTCTCTTGCATCTTGGGGCGCTGCCCCAGTCACGAAGATCTGTTTGTCAACCTATTGCTTTCTTCGCTCGCCTTTGTATATATGTTCTCCTATCGTGTTATACTTATATCATTTTATTCGTATCCCGAGTTGTTATGAGAAGTTATTATAATTCGTTAGTTGCTGCTCATATCTCGGCCTTGTGATCTCTATCTGCTCTAGTTAATATTTTCATAATAAAACTTAGTTAATTATTAGTCTAAGATGTACAAGCACGAGCCGCTGCGCGCGCCAGCTTACTCAACCTGTCATCAGAAAGAGGAGAGCCGTGGTTAGTCGGGCGATCCGACTGGTATATGTATAGCGCGTGAAGCGTGTCTGTTGGTTTTGTGTGTGCGTTTGACGTTTGACGTTTGAATATCATAAATCCTGTTACAGTAGAGCTAAAGCGCTTAAATTTGGTAGGGGTACAGGCCGCAGTATGGGAATGCTGAGGGTAGGTGGCACCAGGGTATCCGTTAACTGGGCACTTCAGTGGTGCCACCTAGCACCAGCATTTCCATACCGGAACGTTAGCGAAAATTGGTCAGTTCGGTCACGGGTGTTCAAATCTGGTAGAGGCACAGGTGGTAGACCAGGACACTGATGATAGTTCGTAGGAAGTGAGTGAGTAGATCCTGTCAACGAGGGCGTGGGGAGCAGCGGGGTCTGCTTAAGATGGGAGCAATCTGAGTAGCTTTGCACAGTCAGGATGGAAAAAGAGGGAGATGAAACAAGTGACTAGAACGTACTGTTGAGCAGGACTCAGCTCATGACGAGCGAGGCGCTCGCGAAGTGTGTCGCCTGTGTGGTGTGTGTTTGGACGGAAATTGCCCTCCTGTGCTACTGTACCGAAAGCTTGGGCGGGATGCCATCTTCACAGGAAAAGGGGGCGCCCGGCTAACGCTGGGTTATACGACTGATAGGCTTTCAAGTGACTTCATAAGGCGAGATCCACTAGGTTGGTTCACTCTTTAATGCGCTATGACGTGGTGGTAAAGATTGAAAAGCGACAATAGCTGTGAGTGGGGATGAGTGATGTGAGAACCATACAAGTAGAGCAAAATTTAGATCATTCCTTTCTATCAAAATACAACTAGTCCGCGTCAAGGTTTGCAACTCCCTGAGTGGTTACATTTCTCTTGATGCGACAATATTTACTTCTTGCTAACGAAGTCGCGCAGCTCGCGTCTGCACCACATGTGACCGAGTTTGGCTCCCTAGGCTGAAGTACTGTCCCTCTTGAAGGACCGCGGGCTCTTCCAGGGAACGGACTCGGGCCAATGCTTCATTACGTCTTCCGTATGCTCTCTAGGTACACGTCTTTGTTGGTTTGGTGGTCAAGGTCACCCACAAGTTAAGTGACTTGGCAACCTTGCATTGCTTAATCCTACACTGTCTGTTGATATCGGAAATCAATTGACATTTCTGCACACAACAGGTATGGCATTGAGGCTTTTGCTTGACAACCATGGACGACTTCCTAAATTCCTTCCTTTCCATGGGTCACTCGGGATTACGGTCGACTCGCAAAATAGCTACTTAAATAGTCCAATCTTTAAAAACACTAGCCTTTCTACAAATTCCTGTGTCTTTGATTGATTCTGCTTCTACGCGTCGTTTAACAGCCTTCTCTACGGTCAGACTTGAAATCACAAAAAGTTTCACTAAGTCTTTCCGCTTCTTGCATGCGAACGATTGCAAGTGGCATGGAAAGAGCCTTCACCTTGACAACATTTTGGTGGTCTCGTTTCAGGTGCTGTTCGTGTTGCAAGAACACCTACTTGTGCAACTGATTAACAGCGAGTATAGCGAAATTAATAAAGCATTCCTGCGGTAGAAGTTCCTGATTAGGCACCCATAATTTTGGAACACACTATATTATCATCAGTTGACAACATTAGTGAGTATAAGTCAAGCTTAGGTTGAGTAATCATGCTCAGCTGAAACAAATTGTTGCGCCAGCAGACCCAATAGAGGATAGGTTCAAATCTTCAATAGATGATTATTGTTTAGATAGGAGCAACAGCAACATATCGGGGCCATACTTATCATGAGCAGGAGCATCATCACATATTGCACCAAACAATTCGCTCTCTTCTCTTCTTTGAGGGTTGAGGGATATGAAGTGGTCATAACCATTCGGCTTTAAATTTCAATGATTTTGTTATTAAAGTTTTCCAGTCGCTCCGAAACGTTGAATGGCGGGTCAGTCGAGCTTTCCGTCTTTATCAGAGAAGGGAGGCTTCAAAGCATATGACTGCTATACGATATGACATTAGTAGTATTGACAACGAGTATTGCAGCAGGAACAACGAACATTTTGTGTTCCCATTAATGATCGACAAGGCGCATGTGTCTACTCATGGGCTTTTCGTGCAAGAGATTTTAGCGTGTTCAAGAAGCACTTACTCTATGTTAGTTTAGAATGACAGATTGGTCTTTTTGATCTAGAATCTCAAAGTTGAAAGTGCATCTTTCCCCGATAAGGTCCCAATCAATTGTAATTCTGCTGTTCTGTGGGACGACGAGTCCAACAGTGCGGATAGAATTAAGAACATCTTCTGGCGTGAAGCGTTTTCAACAGTGGAGCTCGACGATTATGTAGAGCGGGGGTCCAGGAAGTGTTTCGCCGCTTTCCAACGTTATTCACTTCTCTTGTGTGGCCTTATATGAATGATACCGTGGTTGGCTTTTGCGGGGGAAACCTTTTTCATTCTATGATACTTCCCTCAATGTATAGAACCTAACTCATCACAGTGCTCCTCACCTTCACCTCTTTAGTATCGATCAGAATCTTCATCCCCTTGGCTTAAAATCATTCAAGTCAAAGGCACAGTTCACAATAAAAATGGTCTCTGGGATCTGGGACTTTCCTATAATATGAATTCGAGGCTCCCCCTCATACCATGTCTGCCCTTATAAGGTCGAAAACGTCCTTGACAGGGCACAATGAGGGGCCAGAGATTGTATTGTGTGAATGCCACACCCGTAGTGGACGAGTTTTAAAGCCATTGTGCAGTGTGCACTATCTCAAGTGACTTCCATGCAGGTATTTCAAACAACTTGTCATAACCCATGACGACAGCGAAAGGCAGTTTCGGACGACTTTAGTTTGATTACTTATCTCTTTCTCATTTACATTTACATTTATTTCCGTTATTCATCTGAAATAAACAGAGAAACGGGCCATGATCTTGGACCATTCAGAGGTTGCTGCAATGTTCTTCCCTTCTGTTCCCGCGAACATCTTGAAATCATCTTCCCATCGTGTACGTGGTCGTCCCACCGGTCTAATTCCATTGGGCTTCCATTTCATCAGCCTTACTTCCCACCTTGTCTGGTCTCTTGTCATTAATTTATTTGCATAGATCCACTTGCGCTTTCTGGCTTCGACGACAGCGTCCTTAAGTTTAGTCCTTGCTCGTAGTACATTTGGCGCTCCATTCGTCGCTGACATTTTCTAATGCGATCCTCCGCTGCCTTGGTTAAGACCCACGTTTCGCAACCATACAGTAGAGTGAGTAACACGCGAAGTGAAAGAAGCGTCGTTTGGTCATAATTGGTGTCATTCGGCTTCTCAACAGAGCTCGGACTTTTCTGCTGATTCCCCAGGCAGCGCTGAGCATCGCTTGTAGCCCATCGACTGTAGGTGAGCACAGAAACACATCGTCGGCGTAGGCGAGATAGTTAAGGCGAACGTGTTCAATGTGGTAGCCTTGCTCGCACCAGTCGATTTCATCGAGACACGATTGAAGTGTCAAAATAAATAACAGTGGAGATAGAGAATCGCCTTGTCTAACGCCACGTTGTATGTCTATCTCCATCTCCATCATGCCCAAGGCCAAAAACGATCGTCCAGAAGCATACAGCTGTTTGATCATTCTAGCTGTGCAGTCATCCACTCCAAACTTCTCCAGTGCCTTTCAAATGATTTTGTGTTCGATTATATCTTAAGCTTTCTGGTAGTCAATAAAGGCCATGTTGAGTGGTTTTCTCCATTCATTACACTTTTCCATTAATAAGTTGACTGACAGGATATGATCACGAGTGGAGAAGTTACGTCTGAAGCCAGCTTGTTCCACAGGGGCTAGCTCCATAGCCACTTCTTCCACACGACAGGCCACTGCGCGGGTTAGAACTTTGAGGACAGTCGATAGAAGAGACATTGGTCTGTAGTTACTGATATTCAGTGGATCGCCTTTTTGTATAGAGGAGGATCATCCTTGCCTTCGTGAAACTTTCTGAAAACTCATTGGCCTTGAAATGGTGGTTTAGTGCATTCGCAAGGTCCTCCGCGCATAAAGGTATCAGATGCTTCGTCGCTCCAGATGGGATACCGTCAGCTTCCGGTGCAGTGTTTCCACGAATTCTCCTACATGCATTACGAAGCTCCTCTGCTGTTATCGGACGTCTCAAAGAGCCTATCGCTGAGAAGACGAGGGGTCCATCACGTGATCTGTAGAGGTCGTTATAGAACGTAGTTGCAATGGCCATGGCTTCCTGTGGAGTCGTTGTTGGGGTACCGTCAGGATATCGCAGTTGGGCTATTTGTCGACGTTCATACGCTAACTCATGTCTTGCATGCCTTATCTTCAACTTGTCTATCGCATTTTTCATGACTCATCGTTGTGCTTGCGGAGATCATCTGTCAGTGACCATCTAACTTGTTTGCACAGTAACGTGTATAGCACAACAGATATTGATCCACTTGTGAGTCCGAACTTCTGTTTTCTTCTTTATTCCATTAGCGCCAGTATTCTAGCAGGAGTTCGCTCCACTCTTTCCTGCAGTATTTGTGATACAGCTTTGCAATTACACGCAGCCTTCACAAAACTTTGGATGTCGAAGCCATTTGCTGGACGTGTCTGCGTTGCCATTGCTGCTTGAAGCTTGAGCTTGTCAAAAAGCGGAGGTAGAGGTCTTGACTTCTGCCGGAAATGAGCAGGTTTCATGCACATAGACAGAGTTATTCGCACCATCCGGTGATCACTCCCAACATTTCATCCGGATAGGGTCGACACGCCACGAACGTACTTCAACTTCTTGCACAGAACATGGTCTATTTCGCTGCGAGTGTTTCCGTTTGGACTCCTCCAGGTTCAATTCTCTTCCAAATCTTTTCTTGAAAGATGTATTAGCGATTACAAGATTATTGGAGTCGAAGCAGCGAAATACCTCGGTCATTCCGATTACCAGTTCCAAAAGGTCCGCAAGCAGTTTCTTTGTTTCCTGAACGTCCAATAATTGCATTAAAATCGCCACAAATGATTTCAGGCATCGCTTTATTTTTCGTAGTTATCCTAGCAGCTTCTATCTCGTCCAGGAATCGCTCGAAGTCGTCATCTGTTGCTGTAGAGGTCGGGGCGTGCACTTGAATAATGCTGAGACGTCTTCGTTTTATAAGAAATTCGGCTTGTATTACGCGATCACTAATAAAACGTACACCAACAAGCTTTTTGTTCATACGTAACGACATGTATAACCCTACATCAGCATACGTGGGAGCACCGTCACAACGTCCACTGTTGTAGAGCACAAAACTAGATCCAAGTTGAGTGCGCTCACGGTTCAGTCTTCGAGTTTCAGCCAGTCCAATTACAGCAAATCTCACGTTCATGACATTGGCTTCGAAATCCGCGAGTCTTTGTTGAGAGCATAGTCCTCGGACGTTCACGGTGGCTATCTTCATGAAGGTTCTTGTACGGGTATCGCTACTGCTGGGTGGGTTTGACGGCGAAGTCATCGTTGGCAGAAAACGAACCGTCCGCGGGGAGAGTAGACGAATGGAATGATCTCTTTCTCAATGGAGCAAATTAAATCTCGTCTAAACACCCCTTTTACATGCCATTCCCGTTACGGTGATTTTGTACAACCTCCAATTCCCCTAATTTCAAAATGGATTTGGATTTATTGTGAGTTAAAATGCCTGAAGTAGGCAGATTTTCTCGCTATCTTTGCCACCGATGTACGCCTCGACATCAACACTTCCGCTTTTCACCTAAAAAAGGTACCTCACATTTGTTGTAAACTGTGCCTTTAAGATTCTAACTAACACTGCACCTCAGCAAAATCAGCGTTCCATTCTACGCTAGTAAGCTCACCCTTGACCGGCACTGTAAGAGATTCGCTCTAAAACTTTGTAAGCTCCTTTCAGTATTCTTTTATAGACAAATCCCTTAAAATCGAACACTAGTTGAGAGTAAGCAATTGCGAATTATGTACATACTCCATAACAGAATACATATTTCCACCCGATAGTGTAGAGAAACGAAAAACCAAGAAACTTATCTATTATCGGGTTGTCCAAAAAGTTTCCACCGATTTTTGATTCATCTTTGAAAGAAAATTCCTAGAAGAAGAAATCAATTGAATGAACAATATATCCTCCATTCTGTTGAGTAAGGATTTGCCATCTTCCTGTATGTTCCAGTTCCCCTCTTTCATGGGAGGTTCCAGATTTAAAATCGAAAAACCCTCTCAGGTGCTTTTTGCAGTCCTCTAGCGGATTGAACGATTTCCCATTCAAAGAATTTTGCAGAAACCTAAACAAGTGGCATTCTGATGGCGCTATGTCTGGACTATATGGGGGGTGTGGTGAAACATCCCACCCAAGCTTTAGCAACTTTCGACGAGTGGCCAAAAATACGTGTAGTTTGGAGGTATCCTGTTAGAAGTTTACGCCCTCACGATGGTCACTTCGGGTCGCTTTTAGTCTATCGCTGCCTCCATATTTCCTAGCTGACTATAGTACCTTTAGAAAGTCATCGTTTGATTATGCGACAACAGCTCATGGTAAGTGATTTCCTTGGAGTTCCATCAGCAACTCGGCATAGTATTCCGCACCCAGATTTTGACTTTGCAGCGGTCTGTGACGGCTCACTAGAGGGGCTCCACGATCGCTTCCGCTTCTCACTGTTGTACACAATCCAATTTTGTCCTTCGTGCTCATTCGTTTAAGAAACGGCTCGTTTTTATTTCGTTTGAGCAACGAGTCGCACTTGAAGGCGCTGTCCATCACATCGCGCTCGCCCATTCCGAGGGATATCTAAACACCAACTCGTTTTACAAAACCAAGTGTCTGCAGATGACCATGAATGGTCAACTTTGAAACACTAAGCCCTTGTCCTACTCCACGAGTAGCTATGTGCTGATTCGCTTTGGTTCACATTTTGATTTGGTCGCTTCAACTGATGATGGTCTCCCTGAAGGTTGCCGGTCTTTGAGCTTAAATTCACTCTGAGTGGATTTTGCAAACTAGTCATGCACTGTACGTTCCTCTAGAGCATGGTCCACTCAAACGTCATATATCTTTCATGCGGCTTGAGCCGCATTCTAGGCCTTGTGGTAGAAGAAATACTTCAGATGCCGAAAATGCGCGCAGTGGTTCTCCATTTTCACACGAGTCCTGTACAGAAAAACTCCGACAAATGTTGACAGAATTCCAACAGGAACATAGAGGAGGACCTACTCTTTCAGAATACATATAACTTCATGAGGTTGGGTCCTTGATCTTTTGCACAACAGTTGATAAATCCGGGGCGCCGAAAATCGGCGGGAACTTTTCGGACAACCCAATAGATTGATGCATAATTACTGTGGATTTTTTCGCGGCTTCTTTTCTCGATGAAATTGAACTTCTGAATTCGAGATTTTTGTAGAAATAATCTTCTCGCTTTCCTTAACAGAAATATGTCTAGAAAGTCATCTTCATATACGCCACATTATGCTCTATTACTTCGAGAAATCTTAGAAGGCGGCACGCTAATAACGTGATCTCAACGAACTTCTCGGCGATGCAACAGTCACCCAAAGCCGAACAAGGAATAGAATCAGCTTCTGCGATCGCCCTATCACCAACAGAAACCCTATGAATTGTCATATCAGTTGTCTGTTGAAAAATTGGTTAACGAACACAACTTTCGCGAAGTGGATAACTTGATGACCAACGTCAAGGCATGATCGTACTGGAGAATTATTTGAATAATCCTTTGCTGATTTTCTATCGTTTCTTCAGGTGATTTTGCTGAAAAAAATCCGCAATAACTATGCATCATTCTAGTAAAACCACTGCGCTACGGCATCCTCACGGTGGTTTATGCCCTTTATTCCTTGAGCTCCTGTGATACGTAGATAACTGATTTCACTAGTTTCTTCCGTTTCTCTTTACTATCAGATGGGTATATGTCTTCTATCGAGGGGAAGCGCATTGGATAGGGATACTCATGCGGTGAGGTCTACTATTTCAAACGGACAGCTAGTGCATGGTGTTCCCTACGAAATTCGTTCCTAGGATTGGTAAGTGCATGATTTCATAACCAGTTGGATTTCCGTGTTACAAAGTCGGGATGCACATCGACCTTCCTTTCGTTTTTCCGGATCAAAAGATTCATTTCTGATGGCGAATTCGTCGAGGGGAATTTCCAATGACGCACGCATTACAAATTCAACACGGGACGAGTACGATTAGCGCTAACGCTTACGGAATCTCCATTTGTTGCCCATATTTCTGACAATGATGCTCCATTGGAAATCCTTCCCATTATTGGATCTATGGCACCAAATCTTCTACATCTGAGTAACCTCATCGTCAAATTGCAGCCTTAAATGATACTCACTCATGTTCTTCATTGATGATAATTAGTCCTTCTTATCTTCAACGATATAAGGTACTAAACGAAAATACATGAGGAGCGAACCCTGACGCGTAGTCGTCGTAATCTAATAACAAGGAACGAACCAGATTTCGCTCTCCTTTTGTGCTGATGAGTTTTATCGGCATTCACCACTACACATGCCAATAATTTTTTTTTGTCAACATACTCTATCATAACGTCGTGCCCTAAGAATCATCCTACTTTATATAATTCCGTAGGTGTTTCTGTTGGTTTGTATGTATGTTTGTTTGCAGTGCCTTTGAATCAAAATTCACAGTTCCTGCTCCCCTCGACCTAGAGTGCTCAAGTTTGGAAGGCGAATAGGCTGCGGGATGAGAACACTGATGGTAATCGGTAATCAGTGATATCAATAGGGACTGGTAAGGACTGATAAGGACTCCCAAAAGGGAAAAGCTAAGGAACCCAGGTCGCCCTGTTGACAGTGGAATCTGCACTCTGGTGGCGATGTGGGGTATAAAGGGAACGTGGTAGCCAGTAACAAAGATTAATAGCAAGGGATAAGGGTTGCTTATGAGCTTTTCAAGTACCCCGACGCATATAATGACAATCGTGTTAACAACGGAACTTCGGCACTTTGATGGATGATAGGGAGTGCGATGGAATCTTGCTAGCAGGGACTAAAAGCAAACAGTATGGACTGATAGTTGCCACAGAAGACGGAGTCCCTGAGTCCGTAGCGTTACTAGTCTTCACTTTGAAATCTTGGCATTTCGGAGATGGTGTGGCGTCTGATGGGATCCTAGGTACTTGATGACAGTATCTGATAACAGTCGATAGAGCTTATAGGAAGTTATATATGGCAGAAGTCTAGGCTCGATTGAGAACTTCGGATAAGTAGTGGAAGCTCGACAGAATAGACAACGATGTAGAACTCATTGGGATCCTGGATTGTTGGTGACAAAACAAGTAACAACTGATAAGGGTTGATATAGATAAGTGTCATTAGATTAATTCCCTTTTGCTCATTGCAGCGCTTAGCACGGCATTAGCACTATTGCTTCGGTGTGTGATATCAGGATACGGTTGGATGGGAGACCTCGGATTATAGGGAATTCTTCGTTTTCTACACCTATGGTATACGCGATGCAGCCGTGACCTTCTGACATGTTTCATAACATAAGATGGTGAAAATGTAGTTGGGGGATGGGGCAGGGTAGCCATCGCAAGGTTGGTATATCAAAAAATGAACTTAAATGTACTCAATGATACGTGTTATACCGCATTACATCAGAGACATCCGGTTTAATCACTTTCTACCACATACCATCAGGGGCCGGCTTCTGCCGCCTGTACTCCTACCAGATTAAACGCCTCAGATCCAAATTAACAACTTTCACGCACGCTTCGTGTAGGCGGGACACAATCCTGTCATCCACCATCAGTGTTGATCCTGCCCTATGTAATCCTATTAGGCTTGAACGCTCTCGGTCCACGGCAGTAATACAGCAGTTATGAAACAGAAATTATGAATTTACCCTGACAGACTAATTTCCAGTCTCTAGGTCCACGGGAAAGAGAGCAATGAATTTCTGGTTGACTTACACAAACACACAGATTAGCCCGTTGTAGATAGTATATAGTACAGCAGGATGGGGAGGAGGTGTGGGCACGTGGCCAACTTTCACACTCGCATGGTCAAGGGATAAATCTCCGGCTTGATAAATGCCCAGACAGACCAAGTTGCATGATTTTAGAAGCACTGCATTGTTCATGAGCTGGCTAAGGCATTGTTTATTCTGCATACGTATTGAAACGCTACTGTGATCTTAGAAAGAGGTCGAGTACTGGTCGGGATCCCGAAATACAAGTTTGATCAATGCCAAAACTTTTGTTTTTTTTTTTTGCAACGAATTACCGCTTAATTGTCGCAAAACTTTTCATTATCTCCGTCATTTTTTTTATGCAGGTGCTAATAGAAAAGGACACACAAAAAAGGATGATAACAAGAATGTACTCCGAGGTCAATATAAGGTAATTAGCTTTATTTATTTAGAAATGTGCTTTTTGCAACCAACAAACTGTGATGAGGCGGCGCAACGGCTGGACTGAGATAAGGGTCAATGCGAAATTTCGGTCAATTTCAGGAATTATAATCGGCTACTGCTTGTAAGCACTACATAGGAGGGTTAAATAGAGGCACACATACTTTCAAATTACTCGATAAGTCATATTGCGCTTACTGCCTACTGCCTTCCGCTTCCTAAATCATCAACTAATAGCATTCGTAACTTTTGAAGGAGAAACAGCTAAAGAATGCTTTTACAGGTGTCCCGTCCCGTTCCTCCATTCCGTGGAGATGAGGTGATAGTGGCGCGACATTCCGAGACAATTGCTGAGGTGTTTCCGGATTGGATACAGCGTGCCAAACTGGATGAAGCTTCTTATCATCCTTTCGATCTGGTCAGTAGCAAATAGTGTATGGGCTCCACGCAGATGTGAAACAATAATAATCTTTATCAGTGTAAGGGGCGGAAACCAAGCCGGATTATTCAACTGGGAAATGCACGCAGCGATTCTGAGCTGTTGAAGCCGACTTGTTAAGGGTTTAGGCCCATGTCTGCACGAAGAAACCTACGAGTTCGATCTTTGCCGAGTCGAAGCCATGCTCTGCAAAGACTATGAAGTGGTGTCAGTGCCAACGTCATACGTGGTAACTGGGAAGTCACGAGAGATTGCCGATGACATGTTGGCTGATAGAGAATCCTAGGCACAACAACTGTGCGCATTGTCTCTGAAGGAGCCAGTGAACAGGTGGGTATGTGGACTTACGTGCGTCCTAGGATGCGCGAGCAAAGTGCGCGACGAAGTTCGTAACGATTTGAACGACTTTGGCGCCTATCATTGGGGTCCAAATTTGAAGTAGAGTAGGTTGGAAGGCTCATCTGATCCTACTAAACTACTCTACTTCAAGTTTGTGCCCCAAAAGTTGGCGTCAGAGTCGTACAAATCGTCACGAACTTCGCCGCGCAAATTGCTGCGCTCGTCCTCGGACGCACGTAGTGCACGTCCCCCGAAACAGGTCAACCCTTATTTTTTATTGGTTCCTTCAGAGACTTTTTGTATTGTTGTTGTGTCAACGTCATCTGGAAGAAGCTAACAAAACCCCTGCCAAGTTCTGCGGACAGTATGCGAAGGCTCAGAAGAGTGAACAGCTCGAGCCAAAGAAGTGAGCCCGAACAGGGTTTCTGAACGTAGTATCGCTTATTGGGAGGTCACAAGAGATTGCTGATTTTGTGAAGCGCAGGAGCATCCAAGTCCTGTATTTCAGTGTCACACCGAATAGAAACAAAAGCCAGAAAAATTTTCGGGTGTCAAACTAAACTATAACGGAGAAGACACTAAACGAAATGGTGTGGCTATAGTTGTAGCAGAGTGCCTCAAAGTCACTGTTTTCAGTGTTGACAGGATCATTAATCGAACCACGGCTGTAAGGATAGACACGAATCTAGACGCTAAATATGTACAAGCACCGCAGGCCAGCTCTCTCAGGTCCACAGATGGACTGAGTGAAGACAAGTAAAGCAGGAGTGAAGACTCTAACAAAAGACGCGAACTCAGAAGGGCTAACTTCCACACTAGTTGCAAGAGCCTCGTCAAAGCCACCGTAGCGAAGCCAAAGAATGCGGAAATGGTTTCTTCGATCGAGAAGCTCGGTGGCCGAGAAGGAAAGAGGCTTGGGCTAGTAGAGGTGCGGCAACAAATTGTAAGGCATCGTGGTAGTGAAGGCTATGAGGGAGATCGAAGATGCCATTTTGAGGGAGCACTAGAGGTCCAGGCCAAGTGGAAAAAGTACATGAACAGAATCCCAACGGTGACGCGACAGAGTGTTCCGACCTGTACGAGAGGGTAATCTACCCAGGATTGAAGCATCGGCCTGATGCTGAATTATCCAGCGGACTTCATCTTCATAGCTTGGCAGTTAATGGAGGAGTATTAAGAAACGCGTTGACGTGGCTGCCTAGCATTTCTTGATCAGGGAAGGGCGTCGGATCGTTTACTGCAACTACCCTTCAAACGCGAAACTTTCCAGAACATCTAATTTCTCTGGTGAGAACATATACGATCGATCTAAGACGACTCCTATTGACCTAACAAGAGCAACGGCACGGTTCAAAAACGGCCTCAACTCCGAAACTCTTCCTGCTGGCTTCGGATGTCATCACAGAGCGACTCATAAATGAGCTATCGAAGACCTCTAGCTGACGAAATCGTTCTGATGGTAGAGAGGAAAGCAACCTGCAGGAAATGCAGGCTCCAGCAAATCCCAAAAAGACCAAGCTCCTCAGCCCTGAGGAGTCACCGTCACGGCCGATCGTAGTTTGCTTGGGAGAAAAGGTCGGAAGATTGAATGAGTTCAGAAGAATGACCTGGCTGCTGGCGGTAGTGTGGGCCATGCTGTAAGCTTGAATAAACGCGGCGTGTATTAAATGAGGAGTCCAGTGGTATTTTCGGTAACCAGCGATGATCCGGGAAGCTCAAGGGAAAGGTTTGCACAGCAGAAGTGAGACCCGCGATGCTCTAAAACAGTGCTGACCCTAGGGCAGTAGTCATGAAATAGGACTTCAATCAGCCCAGATGAGGTCTGTTGTCCTGGATGGCGAAAGAAGCGAGGAAATCACAATGGACATGCGGACCGCTTCTATCAAATATTATTACACGCACCCGGGCAGGTTCCTATGACTCACGAATATAGCTACAAAATTGAAGCAACAATTCAGGCTGCTATACCGCTGTTCGGTTATAAGCCACCAGTCAGGTCACCCGGTTTACGCCGAGCTCTCACAGGAGGGCATCACTTTTATTCATCACTGAGAGCTTGAGTGCAGTGGTGAAGGAGTAGCTCGCCTTACCTGTATATTGAGTGGTTCTGAGCAGAAGAACATAGCTTCTACCGGAGCCTGAGGAGGAGAGGAGCGCCGTGATGGGGATGATTACCTCGTGCGAAAAGCTAAGAAGAGGTATTCAACTGACTCACCCACCCACTCCCTACTGAAGCTCACTCAAAAAAACTCTATGTTCTCAGCTGAAAAACGTTCTGAGCACATTTATGGGCCGACCCCCTTATCTGCGCGTAATATTGAGTAAAAAAGCGGGGTCTCCCATCTACATTAACACCTCCGATATTGTATAGACATATTTATGTGTATTACATAGCACATGCCAGCACAGATCGGAACCACAGCTTGAAGCATCCACTTAACTCCACATTATTCACTTCACTCCGCAGTACTCACTCTACTCCGTTTATCTATCCACAAAGTTACTGCTTTATACAGTGCGTCGCCAAATGATACAGCCACCCCTGATTTCCCCAAAAGCTCACAGTATTTGATGTTTCTGAAGAGCTGCCAAAGTAAAAATGTGTCAAATTTGAATTGCAATGCAATTGCACATTATCACCAAATTCCAGCTCGAATAGACAAACAATTTTTTTGGTAAATTTTTCAGTGGTGGGTGCTTTCCAACGTCGCCAAATGATACAGCCATTAACAAAATTAATTTATTTAACAACAAACATACAACAAGGAGAGAATGTTGCAAAGTCAATAATCAGCTGACCCACCATTCTTTCGAATTACTTTGATAATACGGTGGTCTAGGCTCGAGTAAAACATTATCGGTCAGCTCCTGGGTAACTTGGTGCCATGCTTCGATTATCGCTTTTTTCAACTCCTTAACGCCTCGGAGTTGCTTGTTTTAGGCGTAGATCTTCCGCACCATGAAGCCCCATACATTTTCCATCGAATTGAAACCGGAGTTGTTCGCCGATCAGGGCAGAAGTGCCGAGAGAACCAAGATAGGATGCTCCTGCTGACGTAAATTCTAGCGTTATCTTGCATTAAAACAAAGTTCGGTGCAGATTCTGACGCCAAGAAGGGAGAAGTGCACGGCGCATAACCGTTCGACAGAAGGATGAGCTCATCTCCTTTGATACAAATCATAAACGGGGAAGCCTGCTCGATGAAGTTGCGGCTCAAACCATTACTCTCATCCCTTGAAGTTGCGTCCAGAAAACTGAAGTTCCTTTTCCTTCAGGTCGTGCCTGTGAGGTCGGTTTGGACCATCACAATTAAACTTCTTTTCATCGGAAAAACCGACTTGAAGAACAAAAATTATCAAGAAGAGGAAGGTCAAATGTCAGCACATGAAGAACACTTGGTTCCGTTGCACAGTCTGGCGAAAGCGACCCTAGTTCCTCGATGTCGTTCTGTCATGAAGGACGCCTTACTCTTTTTCCGCTTGAAAATGAACTTGGACTTTCTGATCACCTTCCAAACAGTGCTTTTTGAGACAGAAACAAATGGATTTCCATACAGGATTGGTGGAGTTCGACGCTTCCCTCAAAGTACGGCGCTCGTCTCTGTCGGAAAGCAGCGAAGGACGTTCAGCACTTCTTCTGGTTTATCATAGGCTTCAGGACCTTGACGAAATTATCCATAACTGTGTGACATCGACCCAAATCTCACGCGATTCTGCGATTTGACAGTCCCTGCTCCTTTTTCGCGAGGATTTGACTTTATTCGAATTCCGAAAGCAAATTTCTCTTCCCATTGCCTAAAAATGAAGAACGTCACATGATCGAAGCAATTTCGTTGCGTTGAACTAAAAAACGACACGAAGACATGAAGTGGCTGTATCATTTGGCGACGTTGGAGAAGCACCCTTTACTGAAAAATTGACCAAAAAAATGTTTATGTTTTCGAGCTGGAATTTGGTGATGATGTGCGAATTGCAATTCAAATTTGACACATTTTTTACTTTGGCAGTTTTTCAGAAACATCAAATGATGTAAGTTGTTGGGGAAATTAGGGGTGGCTGTATCATTTTGCGACGCACTGTATATAGGGAGGAAATTTAGAATAGGGCTGGTTTTTCCCTATCACTACCTCTAACATAGTCACGAAGTTCCCGGATGGACAGACAGGCAAAACGACTCACCAAGTTACTGCTTTATAAATAAGAGAGATAATGAAGGCCCGCAGAAATAGAAGAACAAAAACAGCCGAAGGTAGAACACCAGAAGACCAGGAAAGGTGATAAAATGAGATAAGATCGTCGGATCGCTGAAGCCTTTGAGGTGCTGGGAGATTCCTCCTTCCATTTTTAATATTGTAATAGTGATAAACTTTATTGAACTCAGCACAAAATCAATCCTCCGTCACTGAGAGAGTCAGGGTTCGAAATTTTGTTTCGGGTCACTCATAAGAATTCTTCTGTGTCTTTTTACACTACCATTTAGTGGCTCCTGTAAAATTTCTGCCGTAGTCGCAGCGTGAGCACCCTCTCACGACAGTGTCCGACACGCTTATTATCCTTATGAATTTCAGGCTTCAAAGAAAGTACAAACAAATTGTTGTTACAGAACATGCCGGTGAGAGTACCACGGCGTAAGAATTTGAAGGACGCGTACCAAAGTGATCCACCCATCAGTGAGGTGGGTTGATCAATATTTCACTTTCCAAAATTTCTCGGTTTTCTACGAATCAGCCAATCAAGAATGTTCCAAAAACATCATAACGCAGTTCAGGTCGGAAGAATTATGGCGCAGATATTCGCACGTGAGTTGGTCACTCGGAATGCCGTCCCGAAATCCATATACACACCCCCGACTCTGGCGTGTGTTCAGACAGCAGCAGACATAAGAAGTTTCATCGGGTATTCAATAGCACAGCTTTTTGCAACTTCTCCGGGTAACCTTCGAAAGCTTATCTTCAGCAGCGAATGCGATGGAATTTACGTCGAGCCAGCACTGGCATACGATCAAGGCGCTTCTGAAAAGTGGATGAGCCTCAAGGAATTCAATCAGCTCAAGTACAACGTAAACGAGGACTACACTTCAGAACAGAAAAGTGTGAGTGAATCCATCTGGTTCACTTGCAGGAAAGCGATATGGCATAGTGGGAGCTGCGCAATTCATTTTATTAAGCGAATCACTCACTTTGTATGTGAAGTCGTCGACTCGTCATTACGCCGGTATATCAGTCTTCCAGTCCACATTCCGAATCGGTTGAAAATTTATGGCAAAACCTCTGGTAATATTTAAGAAGAACTAGCCGGTCTTGCAGAGTCACCCATGTTGCTATGATGGCTAATTCAACCTTCTTTCATCCTGCTATGTGCATTCTGACAAGTATGTGTGTGCGTATGTGTGTATGTAATTGTAACGACCAGGAATTGATGAAAGCTTTTGCTCTGAACCTTAGCCGATTAACGCTGTAAGAATAGGGAAATGGAAATGATAAAGGCTAACAATATGAATTCGAGGCTCCCCCTTATACCTCAGCTGCCGTAATAAGGTCGAAAAACGTCCTGGATAGGGCGCAATGAGGGGATAGAGATTGTATCGTGCGAATGCCACACCCATAATGGACGAGTTTATTGGCTTTGTATAGGCTGCCCCATCTCAAAAGGCTCATATATAGGAAGTTCAAACAACTTGCAAAAGTCCATGGCGACAGCGGAAGGCAGTTTTGGACAATTTCGGCTTGATGTGGTCATCTGTTTGCGTAATGGGAGCAAGTTAAATCTCGTCCAAATACCCTTTACATACCATTCTCGTCACTGTGATCCCGTACAACCTCCACTTCCACAACTTTTAAAAAGCCTTTAAGAAGCGGATTTTTACGCTTTCTCAGCTACCGATGTACTCCTCTACATCAACACTTCCGCTTATAAACCTAAAAAGGGTACCTTGAAACTATCGTGAACTGTGCCTTTAAGCCTATCGTATCACTAATAAGAAAGGGTGTAAGCCAATATACTGAAAAATTGTATTGTTCCTCGACATCACATTATGGCTACTATGCGTCAAGTGTTAGAGACTCTTCAAAAGTTATAGCTACTTTGTTTCAATTAGTTGCGGCCAACCATTTGTTTGTGGAAACCTTGGCATTGATTCATACAGTAGCGCTCAAAAGTATTCTACCAAATACTTCTTCAGTCGTAATTTCAGGCGTAACTACTTTCCTATTGGATCGAATCAATATGTGTAGCATGGGTATGATGTGAATATTTACCACTATTAACACTCAATCTGATCATCCGAATATTTCAAAGAGCTTGAAATCAAAACCAACTGGAAACACAGGCATTGGTGCTTCTAGGAATTCTTCCCTTTTTGCCATGTCCAAAGTGTACGAGCGCTAATGTCGAACACAGTGGGTGAGAAAAACGCACATAAGGTGCGAATAACTGCAGACGTCACAAACTTGCTTTCAGCAAAGTCTACAATCGCCTTCCCCATAGTTATGTGGACATTGCTGCTCTGCAGTCAAATAAGGTTGGATAGTGTGAAATATGCTTCACTTAAACATATCGAAATTTCATGCGATTTGCTCCACTGAGAAAACCGTTACGGCCGAAAAACTGCTCAACCGAATACTATTGAGCGCTACTGTATATCCATAATGATAAATAAGGTAACGAGCAACGTTTATTCGATCGCTGATTTCATTGTTATCATCCGTCGTCAACAGTAGTGAGCGTCACAAGCTTCTGCTCTCTTAATAACTCAGATATAAATAGAAATGCCCCTGCGCGATGAGGCCCAAAAAACGAGCGAGTCCTCAGTGAGTGGTCATTTTTGAGATGCTTTCCTGATTACGCGCACCACAACACCTTCGGTAGTTTTATGGTCGGAATTGTTCTATATTCATCGAGAAAGAGGTAATTCTTAAATTGACCACAACCCTATCTGTTCGCCTGGAGAGGGAAGAAGGAAAAATATTGTTCTTCTCCATCCATTTTATTTTATAGAAGTAATCCTCTGCTTGCGAGCCACGACTTCGATCTGTTTACAATGTTAATGTTATAGAACCCTCTCAGATTTCTTCGAGACATCATAGTAGTCTACTCATCGCTCCATAACAAGGTTTTGTTCTGGTACGGCGATACTAGCCTTGAGGATACCAGGTGCCGCTCAGTAAAAAAGTAAAATGAGAAATTTCAGCGTTCCCTTTTCAAGTCTGATGGCATGAAGAAAATGTTGTCCAAACTAGCGGAGAAAAAGAAAGGAATAGGTGCGTCTGAAACTATTAATCAGTCTTGTTCAAGATGTGAAAACGGTCTGGAAAAGTAAGTACAGTATATAAGGAGAAATGATGGTAGCAATCCGGCCAGTAGTCGCCCTACTTCGCCATACATCCCAAAATGCTCGGCCTTCCTGATCTTTGATTCCTTGTGGTATGCAACAGAGTCCCGGTATTTCGTTTCGTGACAACGTTCAAAGCACCGAGATCTTCTCTTCATTTGCGTCTGACGATAAACTCAAAACACTGTCCTTACTACAGCGCGTCGAATGACGGTGACTGCGTTTCAATCCTGTCTGCGCACGGCTATGAATCTGGGGCGAGGTCCAAAACAGGAAAGAAGGAGCAGGGGGTCTAGAATATGGGAACTTAGAGGTTCTCCAACTTCTTTATTACTTCCTTGATCACCTCAAATGCCCCACACGCCTCGCCTTCATTTTGCTCAGCTGCGAAGCTAGGTCCTTCACCACGTTTACTCTTAAACCCAGTTTCACGCTGTTGGATTATTCAGCGGTGTTCGAATCGCGTGAATGTCACCGTTTGGTTTAATCTCCATTAGCGTTTCTTCCCACTAGTCTTTTCGAGGACCACTAATCTTTTGGAGGATTTGTTCCGCTTGCTTGATATTTGGTGTCATAAGCACGTACTTTCTGTAAAGCGGAGTTGTTGTGAGTAGCAGCCGTGGTTCTTCACTGTCATGTCTTCCCCTCCCAAGTGTTCTTGAAAGCGGCACTAAAAAGTTTGCGCAGCATGGAATCGCTCTGTCAAGCGCTCCCTCCAAATCTCACTTCATAGTACTATTAGTTAGGCGAAATATTGGTTGTGATGTTCTGTAGAATTCATTAATCACGTACCTTATGTATTGAGTGGGAACATCCCAGTCTCCCACTCAAATTACCCCCTTTTGTCTCGACTGTATCGAATACCGCTTGAAACCGATGAGCATATACATTATCTATTGAGAAGGTCCGCAAAGAGCGTAACCAAGGCCCTTCGCTGCCGTACGGAGGGTTTCTTCAGATTGGTCGAGCCCTTTTATATTTTTCGCCTGTATATACCCACGTTTGCTTGCCAGGATTCGCAGTCACTGAAATGTGAGATTTGCTCAGGTCGATGTGCAAGATACCAAACGAATCCGCAAGCACTCCCCACACAGATATATCTGAGACGAGACAGAAGGTATAAAGCGACCGCAACAGAAACAATGAGTCGATTTCCTGAATCCGCTTGCGTCTATGGGCGAGACCAGTGATTTTGGTTATTTATCAAGTCACGTAGCCTCATCATCAACTAGCTAGAGGTCCTTCATCGAGAAGAAACATTCAGTGAAGGATAGCAGTGGATAAGGGGCAAAAAAAAAGAAGTTCGGTAGTTCTATTATGCTGTCTGCTAAAAACGATCGTTTATCAAATTATAAGAAGTATAGGTCTGTGGGAAATTGAATAGCGCCAGGTTCCGCAGTTAACGCAAGCCCAGTTCATTTCACTCTGGTGCACCTGGAGCGTCGACCTGTTCAGCTGTATCCAACATGGACACCTCGCTTTGATCGTTTTGCTAAAAGTAAACAGGGAACGGAATGCGCTTTTAAAGGACATATGATGATCGTCTCTTTTGTACACGCGCATCATTCAAACATGATGTTGTACTGTTTCAACGAATTTAGCAGGCTTTGAGCCTTTTCCTGCATAAGTCTCTCTCTGCCGCTCTCGCCCTTTCTATTATGTACGAAAGACATCCTGACTCTCCACATACGAGGGCAAGGATGAGTGTCAGTCGTCAACCTAGCCCGTCGTAACGAAATGTACCCCTCAGGTGCTGATCACTGTACATTGCCAGCAAAAATTTTTAGTTACTTTTCGTTCGATCAGATCGGGATTTCGTTTCAGTGCTAGTCATACTGGAAGCACAAGGCCTGAAAGCACTCGCTGACCTAGAAGGCAATAGAGGAGATGATATTAAAGAGGTGAATGTCTTGTTTGTGACTATTAAGAACCCTCGACTGTCTTCAGGTTTTCTTCCTATGAGGTCCTCACATGTTTCCTTCCGATTTCGCTGAATAGTTTGTTGATGTGTATACTTCATATGTTCAATTTGTAGTGTCCTGCTCTTCGTTCTCCTTTTGAGACTTTCTTATTTTCTTGTTTTTAGTTTAATAGAGTATATTTCACTTAACAACACTTACAGCTATCTCCCAGTATGTTCCCTCCGATGTCGTCGATGATTTTCAGTCCCACTTCCGAAAAAGGATCTGTAAGTGTGGATTACGCCTCTTTCAGAATTCTCCTCAGATTGAAAAGAAGCGAACAGTGAAGGACGAAGTTTTTTTACAATAATCAATCTCGTTTCGGCATGCGCCGCCACATTCAACTTCCCTTTAAAATGGTAGTGGTGTATTGAAAGCAATCTTTCTATATCATTACTTGCTGTGGCCAGCCGATGTTCAAGTCAAAGTTGGTGTCCTCTTCGAGGTGTCTAGTACCATTCAACCAATCCAGGAGGGATGGGGTTGTCCTGGCCCAGTATCAATCCGAAGGGATTCGATACCCGTTAAACGCGTGCGATAATGCGACACTTGCACAATGGAATCCGCAAAGAAGCAAACATAATATGTTAAAACACTTGCTCAAATCAACTGGTTCTATGGCTCTATTCACCCTGTTCAAAATCTCACCTAGCAATTCCGAGAAGCACATGACAAGTTGTCATTTCAAATTGAAGGATCAGCGAATTTAGGCACGAAGATGTTGCTTTTTGGACTAAGCTCTTCTAGCTGAGTTTATAAATCCAGCGCGCATACCACTTCCGACATCTAAGGCCGTACAAAGATTGGTCGTTCAGCGGTGGTTCTGAATCACATCCAGTTCTGATTGCTTAGTGTCCCACAGCTGGCTTCTAAGTGGTCCCGAATACCGGACTGACCTACAGTAAGTGGTACACCTTGAATCAGGTGGTGACTTCTGAGGTCTCAAAGTTTCGTAGGGTAGCTAAGGTGTTTGGTCGGGTAGTCGTATATCCTTCCAAGCTCTGTTAAAGGCGATCTCACAGAAACGTCAGCCGTCAATGAAGACTCATGTCAAACTTGCTTGCTTGGAGTACAGGCAGAGGAGTCAATGACTACACCTGTGAATTCTATTTATGTTCCACACTTGTTGCAAGGGATATGATATTAGCAGCCACCGCGAGATCGGCCAGGAGCGAAGGGATTTGCATTTGAATCTTCTTCCACACAGTTCGACTCCTTTATCAGGGACCAGGCAGCTACGCACGCTATCGCGCGCACTGGGGGCTCTAGCCATAAGGGACGGAGCCACATAAGCTTCTAATTTTCATTATAGACCTTTATCAACTGAGCCTCTTCCCTTACACTTCTGTAACGGCCATCACTTTTTGCCTCATAGGAAGCACGGAATATTTTTTCGCTAGAACACGAAAACTCGAACTGACGGGCAGTTCAAGAAGAGCGTTTGATGTTTAATAGAAAAGTCTGTCCAGCTAAGCTGAAGTATTAGCATGATATACATAACACTTGATTTTGAAGCATGTAATTTATCAAAGCAACACTTCGGTATACACAATATTCTTCAGCAAGGGCGTCGAGGATTGAATCTTGATCCCTTCAGGTGTCCTCGCTCTTGAGAGGGCGACGTAAAGCTGTCCATGAGCAAACACGTCTTCTGGAAGGTAGACACCGATTTTGCTAAAAGATTGGCCTTGGGCCTTATTAATAGTCGTCGCAAAAGCCACACGAATAGGAAATTGCCTTCGACGCAGACGGAAGGGCGTTCTTTTGTCCCAGTAATTGTCGATTCTCGGAATAATGGCTAGTTGACCGTTGCGTTCCCTATTGAAAAATCGACATCCCAAAGTA
>UZAF01016242.1:99163-111484 GCA_900617895.1 Haemonchus placei | reverse complement strand
CCCCCACCTTATATAGCGGGTGGGTCATGCCTCAGGCGGTGCCTTCACGCCTAATTAAGGCCAGTTTGCAAAGAGGTGCGAAGCGACCTCAGTCATGCAGAGGTTCGTTCACCCTCACCTCTCCGCTTAATACACGTAGCTAAAGCATTCAGAGTTGTTCGTTCCGTTCAGTGTGGGAAAGTAGTCAGGTATAAACCCATTCCTCAGAAGTATGGGTTTCGTTGGGTCCAGTCCCGAGTCGATCTTTACGCAAGCGCTCTCGAATTCGGCCAGCGTTCGTAGATGTCTGCAAAGCGGAGTTGATCTAATTGTAGGTAGCGGCTGCTGACCTCAAATCGAATATAATCCCAATCCAAATGATGCACGATGAAATTGAGAGCGACAGCGACACGGTTGGGTATCGTCCTGCCTGTTCCCTCTATTCACGATGACAATGACTTGCTAGTAGGCTTAGCCTACTTCATCGGTATCTCCTTGAATGTATTGGCAAATTTTGTAGTATTCACAGTAGCGCTCAAAACTCTTCGGTGAAATGCTTCTTCAGTTGTACTTTTCATCGTAACTCCTTTCGTACTGGATATAATCACGCGAAATTTCGATATGTGTAGCATGGGTGTATGTATTGTGAATATTTACCACTATCAGCCCGCATTTTGATCATGTTCCACATATCCCGAAGAGCTTGAACTCAAAATGAACCAAAAACACGAATGATGGTCCTTCTGGAACTTCTTTCCTTTCTGCCATGTCTAAAGTGTAGGAGCGGTAATGCCGAACACAACAGATGAGAAAAACGCACATAAGGTGCGAATAAGTGCAGACGTCAACAACTTCAGTTTTAGCAAAATCTGCTGCCGCAACAAACACCTTGCTCTATCTGCGGATATTGCAGCTTTGCAATCAAATAATGTTGGCTAGGGTGGAATATGCTCTAATCAAACATATCCAAATTGCGCGCGATTTGGTCTACTAAGAAAAAAATTATGAACAAAGAAGCGTCGAAACATTTCACCGAAGACTTTGAGCGTTACTGTATATTCTACATAGTCCATATGAATGTTGCACAGGGGACGCCATAATTATGGTAACAACTTCACGGGAGTCCGCAGTTCCCTTGATTAGATGGTTTTTTGAAAGCTGCTTCTTCCCTTATGTTCATGATATACCTTAGCTTACATAGTATCTGCTTTGGTGATCTGAATTCGTCGGCTTTCGAAAAATGGTAAAGCCTCGCAACCACCAGCAGCCGTTCCATCTTTGCGCGCATTTGGTAAGCCACTCCCCGGGGTAGCTCGTCGTTTCCACATTTCTAGCATGACAGTCTCTCGAACGCGTTGCGTTGGCAAATCAACGACATGCCTCAAGACGGTCTCCTTGTCTCAGCTTCAATAATTGAAGTCGTCCCCGAGTAAACACAATTCTATCCATATGGGTTTCGAAGCCTTATAAGGTTTTTGACGAGAATAAGTTTGAGAGGAAACACAAATGCCGCGCCCTACTTGCACGTGGAACGCGCTTCAACACTTTTCTGACGTAAAGGTATTCAGGGTGTGGTGCGATTCGTCAATATAATGAGGTCATCGGACAAAACATCATGCCTACCATCATAACGGAAGAAATAAGAACTTATAAGTATAATAAGTAAAGAAATGACCAACTATGCACGTTTTCAGAAGGACTGCGTTTACTAGGATCAAAAAATTTGAAGTTATTCCTATTTTGAACGTTTGACAAGTAAATTGTTGACCTATAAAGTGAATTCTTGATATCGAAGGGTTTTTTTTTTGCCATAGTAAAGAAGATTTTCTCTATTCATCGTGAAGCCGTGCACTACTGCAATATTATTTGGTCCATCTCAACAGAAAGGTACTGAAACGATGCTGCGTGCGCGAAGATCTCTAATGGGGTCACGCGTGAATCGCGCGCCCCCCAAGGTATTCGTAGTGGGCGAAATGCTCAGATCCCAGAGTACACGTATACTTCCGCTCAGATCCCAGAGTACACGAGTACGAGGACCGAAGCGGATGGAAAGGGTCAGATCGTTTCTCATAACCATTTTCCCTCTTCTGTGATGATTTGGGCTAAAATCTATGTCATCACAGCGATGTCGATATTTTCGTACAAAAAGTGTAAAGTAGTAGGAACACCTTCCTGAGGGTCATTTCTGAGAAGGTGCTTCTGAGGTAAAAAGATTATTCCAAGGATGAGATTTGGAAACCGCGATGAACTTGCTCGCGAGTGGAAAAATATCAAGAGCGGCTCCGAGCCGATGTTCGCGATTCTATCCCTGCTTTCAATTAGCCCACATCGTCGGGTGTGGTGTATGCTGGAAAGGGAAACCTACGCTTTAAATGCACCGCTGTGCTGCCTCTAAAAAATCGTTTAAAAAAGCTTGTACTGGAGTTTCTCAAGAAGCTCTGCGTGCCGCCGTCGATGAGTAGTTGAAGCATCTTTGGGATATAATAAGTACAGGAGACGGTCATATAAGATGATCGTTCGTTGATTTTGTTGATGCGATGCATAATAAATATTACACATAAATTCACCGTTATCAACATGAATTGAGGTCTCTGTACGTATTTTGTTGACATATTTACGGCGGACCCTATATATAAGCTCATTTGTTACAAACATACAAATACTAGGTACTTTCGCAAGATTTCTGTACGTCCTCAAGATCTTACAGACAGTAGAAGCCTCGACTTTCAATCATGTGACCTTCCTGTACGTCTCAGCATGGTAGTTACATAGTATAAATTGCTTTTCATGGACCTCAATGTTAAGCGAATTTCTGCTACGTACATTATTTGCTAAACTTCACCCTACATCGCTTCCAAACCCGAACTCCATTTGTAATCCTTAACCATTATAATGAATGAAATGGAATGTTAAACTTCTTTTGTACAGGAGATATGGCTAAAACTGATAAGCCATTAGTAAGCCATTCTTTTGGGACAGTGACACCCAGTGGTGAGTGCCAGTCGTGCACGAAAGAGAGGCGGCGTGTTCACGTGTTACAAGTCGAAATGCGATTGTTATCAGGGTTTACTATTTAGTCTAGCTGAAACTGTTAGCGTCTAGCGGGAACAACCTTTAGTTAGCGCTTTTGTCTCGACGATGTTAAAGGCTTTTGTCGGCATAATGGCATCGTGTACTCTAGTGATTTCAATAATTCTTGTAACAGCGTGGATATGATTGATTGTGGGTGGAAACGGTTCCTGTGGAGGAAGGACGGGACTACACACGATTTTATTACCAAGACTATACCAAGACTTATAGACTCGCATCAACGTACTTGTTAGGATTCTTTTCCTGCTTTAGATTCTTTTGAAAAGGTCAGCCTCTGTAGATATCATGGCTCGGAGGTGGATATTGGTCAGGCCTTTATTTTTGTTGAGCTATTTTTTGAACGACTGTGAGGGAATGAAATCCGAAACGTTGCAGATTCTTGATGCATTGAAAAACAATATCTAATCGGGCATGATAACGGTCGCGAAGAGAGCTGTAGTCGGTTCAGACAGGAACAATAAAAAAGGCACGAAAACAGCTTATGCATGATTTTTGTTTCCTTGCCTGATAAACTCTCATCAACTTCTGCGATCCCTAATAGTCATCTATCTAACGCGCTCACCGCACGCTGATCATGGAAACTAGATGAATTTTTGAGAAAGCACTTAGAGCCCATATTCTTACGCATTAGCATAACGGGAACCCGATGTATGGTAGGGGGTTTTGGGTTTACAGCCTGACAAGTTAATGAGGGAAGATCTAGAAATAGGCTCCCTCAGTTTGCCCTATCCCAGATTTCTGACTGCTGAAGCTCAACTTCATCCAAACGATATTCTTCTGTGTCGATGGAATACAAGAGAAGTTGCTCCATAGGAACGCTACTTGTGGTGAAATTCTATTGTGCGCAGTTGAACCGTGTGGCCAGCAATTTGAAATAAAAGCAGGGTGAATTTACTTTTTTGATGATAACAGCTGACATCTATTGCTAAAGAAGTTCAGGAAAAGAGCTGCCTTCAAAATCGTTCGGTTGAACAACTTTTCCTCACCCACTCTATTGCCCAGACCTTACACCTAGGAATAACCTCACCCTACACTGCTTAGGGGTGTGGGACGTTAGTCTCGACTGACATTACTTCGCGCCTCGGCGCGAAGTGACCTCATTAATGACTAACCTCATCTTAATTACGCGCCTCCCCTTGATCGTAACTAACCTTATCTTAGTTATGAGAGTGATGGCAATATGATGATAATAGTGAGAAAATGGAATTTCAAGAAAAGAAGTTTTAGCGTAAAATTTTCATGGTCTCCGGTTTTAAAAGTTCTATTACCATATGGAATAGAAAAATTCGAGGGTCATTAAAATGAAGTTCGTGTAAAATGTAAAATTTCATGATCTTTGGTTTTAAAAGTTCTATAACCGTATGGAATACAAAAATTCAAGGATCATAAAAATGAAGTCCGTGTAAAACTCATTGTGATATCAAACAACATTTACAGAAGCGACGAAGTTGTTTGATATTGGAGCATATCGAATTTGAAAGGTCATTGAACACCCGCCGGCTGATCAGTTAGGCCATTTTACACTTCTCTTGGAATATTACAATACTTCAGGCTAAACTCAGTACATCTCTAGCACAGCACATTTTCTTCTTTTTTAAGAGATCTTACTCTCTTTTCTACAGGATGTAACTCATCAACATTTCCTCAAATTCAACGAAGTTCATCAGAGAGGAGCAAATCGCATCCAAATTGAGGGGTTTTGCATAAAGATGTCAAACTTCGTAACGAACAAGACCAGAGTTGTTTGATTATTATTTTTAAGATACTTCTTATTAGAAAAATTAGGCTTCTTTAGACTTTGTTGGAGTTTTTTTGTTGAAATTTCGATCATCTTGTATGGTAATAAAACTTTTAAAACCGAAGACCATGAAAATTTTAGGTTAAAAACTACTTTTCTTGAAATTTCATTTTCTCACTATTCTCATCATTGTCATCACTCTCATAAGTAATATAAGATCAGTTACGATCAAGGGAAGGCGTAATTAAGATGAGGCTAGTCATTAATGAGGTCACTTCGCACCTCGGCGCGAAGTAATGTCATTGGAAACTAACGTCGCACACCCACTGCTTAGTCTACATTTTGGAAAAATATTCGACCAGAAGGCAAAGGGATATCTGAGGGATCAAAGCGAATCACCGAACAACTTCCTAAGTGTGCGCACCATGCTGTAGATAATCATAGTGCATATTGTGTTGAATAAATATGTATCACCTGTATCACCTGTCGTGCCGTTAATCATCGATTTCCTCGAGCGGACGCCAATAACGTCTCCATTGGTCCCTGCCGCGAGCTAGAGTAGTCTAGTGAGTCGTACTCCCTCGAAGGACACGGGGCAAAACATTCCTTTCGTTCGGGACTTCCGTGAGAAATCCGACCATCAGGGTGATGGCCGCCCTGGTGTTCGCTTAAAGCTCCGAGAATCCAGTCAGTCACTGTCCTGGTCACCAGTCATCCCTACACCGCATGACTGCCCGGCCCACTTGATTTTCGATTTCTTGGCGTAATCAACGGCACCCCTGATCTTCGTTCGTTGACGGAGCACGGATCTTCGGATTCCCTTCTGCACTTGCAACTATAGGGAAATTTCGAGCATCGTCCTTTCCATAGCGCGTTGAATGACGCCAACTGCATGGTCTCCTGCTTCCGTAGAGTCCAATGCTCTGAGGCGTTTATCAAAGCAGGAACTACCGCAGCGTCGGAAAGGTGAGGCGGGAGTTTTAATGAATAGGTGTAATAAGCTGAAAAGTAGGAACGAACGGTACGCAAAGCGGCTATGTGCCAATTAAATACAGGGTGCGCCGTAAATATGGTAACAAAAGAATTGGGCTACAGAAACCGCAGTTCTTATTGATACATGGTGAATTTATGTGAGTTATATACTATGCATCGCATCTACAAAACGAACACACAGTGATCATATATAACCGTCTCCTGTACTAACTATAGCTCGAAGACGCTCCGGCTACTCGACGGTGACACGTAGAATTTCTTGAGAAACTCCAGCCTGGGATTTTTTCAATGGTTTTCTATGAGCAGCAACAGTTGTGCGTTATGAATCGCAGGCTTTCCTCTCCAGTATGAACTATATCTAGCAACCCATCACATTGTGGTCCGGAAAATTCGTAAAAAGATTGGAAGGTAGGGTATGGTTGCGAGCATTTCTTCGCACCGGCCTCGCTCTTTTCCATTCGTGCGCAAATACACCATAGTTTTCAAAAGAGACCCTGGGAAAATCTTCGACCCTCAGCTGCATCTTTTCAGAAAGATCCCTTCTAAAGAGTTCTGGACTTAATTTTGTACTTTTTTTCGACCAAAATTTGTGGTATCGCTCTGATGGTAGAGATTCTAGCCCAACCTATCATGAAAGAGGAAAAAATGGCTGAAGGCGATCCGACTCTTCTCAGCGGCTTCAGCACTCGTAGTGTAAAATATACATACATATACTCTAGAATCTCAACATTCCTTCCGCGCTGAACACCCTTCAGTCAAACACAAGCGCATGTAGCGCACGGCAATTGTTTTTTCTCTCCAACTTCTTCACGTCAAAAAGCTAATAAGGCTTTCGAATCCTATGTGGATACTATGCATTTACTTGGGGTAGACCCCTCTCATCGGCGTTGAACATAAAAAGAAATCAGCAGTCATTTTTCTCGTGTCTCTGCAGGTTCCGCAGCGCTCTCCTTATCAAGCAATTGTATTCCGAAAAGGGGTCGTATGTGAGACAAGACGACCGTTTCGAGGTTTGTCATTGACCTGTCTGCATTGCGATTCAAAGGTTGTCATTGTGGGAAATTTTGAAACGAGGAGCGATTCCGGAAAAGGACTCACTAAATGCGTGCAAAGGCGGAGCGGTTGATGGATGTCTGCGAGGCTACACCGTTTTTCGAAATCTGACGAATTGAAAGCACCAAAGTAGATATGTGGGTTAAGGTAATCATAAACATAATGGAAGGTGCAGATTTGGGAAAACCCTCTAAACAAGGAAATCACGGACGTCTGAAAAGTTGCTCCCATATTTCGCACCCTGTATAAACGAAACATTAGGCATTAGGGTACAGGACAGTGAGCTAAAAAATCTTTAAAAAAAACCTCACAAAAAAGGATTCATGAACCTCAGTGACATGGTAGAGGCGTCTTCGATTGTAGGGCATTGTTCTCTTGGCAATGCCTATTTTTAAATTCTTCTTGGATGTTGTAAATGAATAATGAGTGAATGTCTCATTTTCAGTCGACTTTTGCTTTCGTAGCCTGTAGACTTTTTATATAAATGCGACGTCGTACATTGTTCACTGACTTTAGTTAAAAACAACGACTTGTGAATTGGAAAGAGGAGACACTTTACCGTCCTAACATTCGATCACATACTTCTGAACGCGTGAAAGGCTAGACTGGTCTCTGCAAAGTACTGTCTTCCTCCCCCTAGCACATACATATGTATAACTCTCACCTTGAGCTGCTCTCCGATTTTCTGCTCATCTGAAGCAATGCTTGAGATATGTGACGAGATCTTGACCCATCAATAAAATCATTTCCCGCAGCCTCTTGCCAGGCACTTTCGCTTCTCCATTTACATAATTATTTGAGCAGTGTCAGCGAAACTCTATAAAATGCAACGTTTGAAATGCAAGGAGTATTTGTAGTTCAAACGTTTTGAATGTTGACAACGACATAGCGCACCGGCAAATTACTGATACGAAAATGTTAGTGTTCTCGGGTGGTAGCTCCGCCTGAGAATAGTGCAATACTGCTACAGCAATTTTTTTGTTGTCACTTTTATCTCCTTCATCCGCAATTAGTTTTTCTAAAATGTGATGAATGTGACTATTTGGTGTTGACTTCGATCGATCGCGCTTGTTTATGCGAACAGTAGTTGATCGTTGTGCAAAAGACCTTGAACAAACGTAGTGTCCGGAATTCGGTATGAGTGCTTTCGGACTTACCTCGAACAGCGATTTCGTCCTTATGAACCAGCCTCCTGTATTTCATGAATATGAAGTGTACATTTTGTTCACCCTCCACACATTGAACCCGTTTCGTTTGCTATATATAATATAACTACAGTGACCAAGCGAAGATCAAAGACTTACAGCATTTCCCTTTTTGGCCCCATATTTTCTTTCTCCCCAGAAGTTGTCTGATCAAATCTTAGGTGTTTATAGACGCGCAACCCTATGAATACATATTTGTATGGATCGGTGAGAATAGTGCAGCTCGTTGGTGTGCTCTAGTCGCCTTACGAGAAAACTCACGTCCGTCGGGGAAACGTTCTCAAGTGTGTTGTTTCCTCAGCTTGCTTGGTATTTTAAAAGATGACTGGTTCTCGATACTACAGAAGATAAGTTCAGTCGTCGTCCAGCAGGTGAAATGCAACTTAATTGGGAAAGTTGTCGGAAGTGTATGCACATATTGGATGTATAGGGAGGTTATTGGATTTTTTGAAGGTTTTGAAAATCATCGTTTTCTTTCTATGAACGAACATTAATGGTATATGCTTTATTTGGTTCGATTATGTTTGCTTGCTTCTGGTAGTTTCATAACTCCACTCTCATAGACTTCTGGTCTTCGTCAGCAAAGAACTGACTTACATAGGATCGATGTACTACTCACATTCGGTAGAATTTTCATCAAAGTAGTTCTGCAACGATTGAGAGAAGTGGCGGTCGGATTGTACGATATCAGGTGGATGTAATATTAATTCCCAACCAGTTTCCAATATTTTCTGTCAAAGAAGTATGCGCTCTAGAATTATTAGGTTGATGCATAATTATTGCGGATTTTTTTCGAGCAAATTCTACTTGAAGAAATGATAGAAACATTTAGCAAAGACACGTCCGAATAATAACTCCAAAATGTATCTAACATCTATGTCGAGCACTGCTTTCCATTTGCTAGGCAGTCCGATTCCACAAGCGAAGAAACTTCGATCCTGGGAGGCGATCCACGTTTTAGCGTCGGCGATTAGGTCATCCATTTCGTCGTAAGTTCTGTTGGCTAGCCAATTTTTGAAAGACGTTTGACAAATAATCCATAGGAGTTTTTGTTGGTGGATAGGACGAATGTAAAAACAGATATCATTCCTCAGGCGGCTTTGGCTGACTGTTCCATCGCCAAGAAGTTGAGAACTCCTTATGAGTGTGGCGTCTCCCAACTTTTCTCAAAGTAATAGAGCATAATGTGGCGTATATGAATATGACTTTCTTGACAAATTTTTTGTTAAGGAAAGCAAGAAGATTATTTCTATCATATCAATTTCAATTCAATACTCAAATTGTGTCGAGAGAAAAGAAGCCGCAAAAAAATCCACAAAAATTATGCACCAACCTAATATTTTGGTTTAGCCGTACGACTTCTCAACTCGCTAATTATACCAGATATTTGTGATTGTTTCGTCTAATTTTATAAGTAGAGTAGAATCAACATTGTTGATACCGGAAAAAAACAACTTCGTCATTCCATCATATTGACAGCGTAACTTGTTTTGATGAAGTTCGTTCAAACGGTTCGTACGGTTTCGACCATGATCGTTTGCGAACAGTATTACTGTAAAATATCTACTGTTGGCATCGGTTACCATACGCTTCGGAAATCGGTCGTCTAGATTGCGGTTGAAGTGCAAATCGCAGACACCAACTCGCTGTTTCAAGCGAATTTCCGTCAACTCATGTGGCACCCTTTTTTGATGGGCTTGTGTACTATTCCAATGGGTGTCTGTTCAGCAAGTTATTACAACTTATATGGAGATCAATGTCATCAAGCACGTACGTGATAACACGTAATCATCAGCAATGCCGACAAACTGGCGGAGCCATCGTATGTATAGGGAAAGTTGTCAGAACGAAATTTGTGAAAGTTTCTATATATGACGGACCAGAAATGTCATGAAATCAAGAAGCGGACCCGCGAAATTGTATTAAGGTAATTGGACACTGTATTCTATTCAGATGAAGTTTCGTCCTTCTGTCATCTAAAGTTCAGTATGGGAGGAGTAGTAATCATCATGTTTGTGCTTCCTCTGCAATCCAACCTGCTTTACAGGGTCTCCCCGTCCTAAGACCGTATCTTCAATCAATATAAAGAGAAATCGTCGATAATTATCATCATCTCTGATAATGGAGCAATGTAAACTTATTTCTCACTCCGATCGTCTTTGAACTATGTACTGCATTCGTAACATAATATTGTATTGAGGAAGTGGTAATTCGAACGTTCTCAGAGCCATATTTGTGGTTCGATTTGATTTTGCTGGCGTTTTTTCTCTTTCTTTTGTACGTTTATTGGCTGCAGGGGAATCCGATTCCCTGGAATGAAAACATGATGAATTCAAGTAACTTTAAGACCATTGGTCGAGATCAGATACAGCAGCTCAAAGATTATCGCCTGTATGCCGCACCCATAGCGGGCGAGTTCGAACGTCCTTGTAGGAACTGCACCATTCATAAGAGACACCCATGTTCGAACTTCAAACAACTAGTAGTGTTGACCCATGGCGACAAAGGAAGCCAGTTTTGGAGTTTTTTTGACTCAATGTAGTCCTCTTTACAAAACTGTAACAACTGAAATCTTATCCAGATACCCCTTCCATGCCATTCTCGTCAGAATAATCACGTACAACAGCTACTTTCACACCTTTTGAAATTCTTGTTTTTTTTTTTCTTTGCGATAACGGTAGATTTTCTCGCATTCTTTACCAGTGATCTTCTTCTCACTATTCTTCACCAAAACTTTCGATTCCAACTCAAAAAGGGAGAGTAAAAGTAGAACTGTGCTTCCGGGAATTATGAATTCTGAAGTTTCCATGACGTTTTTTGATGGTCACCTATAGGTGGAATAGCTCTTCAAATTGACCTTTCTCTCCTTTCACATTTGTCTAGATGGTTGCGATTTTTTGGGATTCCTAGTATTTATTGGGCTGCGCATAATTCATCCAGAAAACTCTCGTGAATTCATTGCTATTAAGATCAAAGATTTGATTTAAGAAATCCTAAAAGTCTTGATATATTCAGCAAACTTCGGATGGTTGGTCCGAAACATGAATATGATGTGCTTTATTGTATATTTTATTGTTCGGGCATGAAGGTGTGCATTTTTGTTTTACTCACCTCTTTCCTTTCCCCACCTAGGTTCCCTTATTTTTTCATTACTCGTTTCTTTGAGTTGCTTTTGTGGGTCGATGTTTGTAGTGCGTTACGCAATAGCGTTCCTCTTTTTTTCTACTCATCCCACCTAGATTCCAGGTAATACTAATTTATCGTGTCATTTCAGCCCTTGACACCCAAGAGCTCTGATCTCCACGTTTCGACTATGACTAAGTATACGTCCGGTTGTGAGATATTTTCCCATTTTGCCGGTCTTTGCTCTTTGACCTTTAACTCGTCCAGTGGCTGCTTTCATAGTCCGCCGGCATGCGGCGGGCCAGCCGAGCTAGTGCTAGGGGGAGGAGGGAGATAGACGGTCGGTCGACGCTGCCTTCTGCATAAGCCCCTTCGAAGGGCAAATGCAATTGGTTTTTGATCTTGTTTTTCTTTGTTTTCAGCCCTTGGGCGCGACGCGACCGCGTCGACCGGCGTCTGCCTCCCTCCTCCCCCCTAGCACTACCTCAGCTGGCACGCCGGCGAACTATGAAAGCAGCCAGTGAGACGGCGTTTACCCCGTGAACAACCGTAGAAACAGAAGAAAACTTTTTCTTCTTCTAACAAAAGCGAAAAGCAACGCTGCAAATAGCGAAATGATGAAGGAGAGATTTTTGCAATGATCACGTTCTGAAAATAAAATCCTTGATCGGAGACTTCATTAAAATTACTGTTGCCTGAAATTCATTTGCAATTAGGACCGTATGGAATTTAGGCTCGAGGAATACCTTCAAATGTCTACGAACCAAAAGTCAGAATTGTGCCGAAAAACGACAAGCCTATCAACGAAATACATACATGAACAGAGCCATGCACAGCTGTGGAATTTAGCTCATCCGGTTGCCCTACTTTCCCCAATCATGATTCTGATCCAAGGTACATCGATTCTTGGACTATTCACGTGATGTCACACTACCACACCACTTCCGCCCCATTCTGCTGCTTTCTATACGGTCTCGATTTAGTCTGCGTTTTTGGATTCTCAATAACTTGCCACTTCCTTTTTGGGAGGGAATGAGGAAGAAAGAAAGTTCAAACCATGAAAATTTGAGATAAAATGGTTAAGGACAAAGTCTTCGGCATTAATTCCGTTTCTGGGATGGTGGAGCTATACGGTTGAAT
>UZAF01016242.1:78716-97624 GCA_900617895.1 Haemonchus placei | reverse complement strand
CACCCCGAGGAAATCTTGGTTTGGTGTGGGTCAGATAATCGACGGCGGAGCGCAGTATTTCAGGCCTCCAGTACCGTCTGGGCAATGTTAGATTGGCATACGAAATTAGTATTATTCGATTAGGTGAACCGGAATTTGAAGAGGGTGTGGATATTTGCCCCGGGAGAGCACTAACAAGGTGGAGGGGATCTATACCCTAAGAACGCTGAAGGAAGTGTTAGGATGTTCTACGAATGCACCTGGAGGATGCGGAAATCTTGAATCGAGCAACCAGTTATCGCGCACCTAATTGGTAAGTTCAAAGTAACCTTAGTTATATGTGCAAATTGAATATCACCACACTGCTCCCGGTCGTAATTAAGTTTTAAAAACAAACAAGTGAAGAGGACAATAAGACCCTGAAGCGTTTAGAGAAAAATAACCTCGAACGAATAGAGTATCTTCGCATACCATATGCTACATAAATAGTTGATATTATGGTTACTAGTTGTGACCAACTATCATTTGGCATAAAAGTTGAGCTATTTCTTACACAGGACTTTCACAGACCTAGGGCTAAATTCAGGCCATGAGATGAGAAGAGGTCGCAAATGCCATATCACCACCAATTCATTCAGATTTACTCAATCGTGCCAGTTCCTCCACTCTTTGACTTACATTTCTGGCCATACGCGACTCGGGAACCTCATACGTCGAGAATTTGCACATGCGCAACCTTTCTGAATGCACCTACCAAAGGACTGCTGTCCTTGGCTTCCTCGTCACTAGCACTGATATCCACTGCATCTTAGCATCTTATTGTTAGTTCGCTGCAACGTCTATTTCAACCATTGACATCCACATACTTTTTATCCAACCATTTGAGCTGCGCACAATACCGTGCCCGTTTCATGACCTTCGATAAATGGGCTCCCTCGAAGATAACTCTGAGCGGATGTATGATAGTATCATGGAAGTGGAGTCCATCGTCAATGGATGACTAACGACTTTTTTCTACATGAGTGCTTCACTCGATGGAAGAATCTAATTCACGCTTGTCACAGAGATTATTCACGTTATACGCTACTCATCATGACATCCGAAGCGAGTAGAACTAACAAACTATTTTCCCGCCTCTACCTGTTGCCGTCACAATTTATCAGCACAAACAAACTCTAAAAAATGAATTTGATATCAGCCGCAACTCCTCATGTAGGCCTTCTCATAATTCTCATCGGATCGTCCGGCTGAAGCCGGGCACTCCTCCTTTCTGTGTAAAAATACCATGTCTCCTACGTCTCCTCCAAAGTTGGATGCTCTGGTACAGTTGAACAGGAGGCAAAAAGTTTTGGTCAAATACACACACACTCCCAACACTCCATTTACGCCCCGCCCATCATGAGTTTAGTTCTGTGTCTTTTTAGGAAAGCAGTTGGGCTGCGCACGATACCGTGCGCGTCTAATGGCTACTCATAAATGAACTCCCTCGAAGATAGCCTGAAGCGTAATCGACTTGGCAACTCAGTAACCACCCTCTTCCAAAAAATGAACAGTACCGTTCTTCCACTCCAAATAATAGCATCATACGCCGTTTATTAGGAGCGCACATTTCTAGCAAACTGCATTTGGCAGCCATTTACATAATTTTATTTAAATACTGACTGAGACAACCCAAAAAATCAAGAAAAGACCATCATTAACTTCTTACCATTGTAGAATGCCTGTATTTCGCTGGAGATGAAATGGGAGTTCATTTACACTTCGAAACTTATACGCACCCGTCGCAGCAGGCATTTAATAGGGGGGGAGGCGATTCACGCGTGACTCCATTAGAGTTCTCCGCACACGCAACATCGCTTCAGTACCTTTCTATTGAGATGGGCCAAATAAGATTTGCAGTAGTCCACGGCTTCATCATGAATTAGAGTGGATTTCTTTACGAATTTCTTTACTTTGGCTATGAAGCCCCTTTGAGATTGAGAGTTGACCTCATAGGTCAACAATTTACTTGTCAAACGTTCAAAATAAAGATAACTTCAAATCTTTCAATCCCAGAAAGCGCAGTCTTTCTGTAGACACTGCATGCACTGCACTGTGTGCATAGTTGGTTATTTCTTACTTATACTTACTTATTTCTCCCATTATGATGGTAAGCATAGTGTTAAAGCGCGTCTCGTCCGATGACCTCATTATTTGACGCGTGCATCGTACCACACCCATTTGATAGCTACCAATCGACGATCTCGTGGCCAATATATTGTATGGTGAAATTTCATGCAAAAATCATGATAGGCAGGTTCACATTTACTATTTTTGCGCAAACACCGCCCCCGGTGAGTAGAGTCACCTGCCATTATTTTTCTTATCTTGCCATCTACATCTCTACAAAATTTGAACGCTCCAGGTCCAAATTTACTATTTTCGAAAAAGTCCCGCCCCCAGTGGGCGGAACCTGCACTGTCGACTACCATTAGCTTTCTCATCTTGCCGCCTGCATCTCTGCCAAATTTGAATGCTCTAGGCCCAGGAGAACAGGAGTTACAGAATTCCGCTGACTTACAGTTTTCACGCACTCCCCGCCCCTAGTGGGACACTCCGCCCCTGCTGGGCGGAGCTAGCTTGACTAACGTGTACCCAAGGAGTTAGGCTCATTCCCCATTTGCTGCAACCTGTCTGAGCTATTCTAGTTGATTTCCAAACGGCACCATATAAGATAGTGTTACAGTCAAACGGACAAACAGACATACGTACAAACGTACAAACAAACGGACATTTACGGTTTATATACAGTACCAGTCGGGCCGCCCGGCTAACGCCTGGCTTCCCCTCCTTCTTAAGGGTTCGCCTGGCTTCGCCGGGCGCTCCTGCTTCTTGCAAGAAATTTGCTATGCGTAAATGAAACTTCGGATCCTCCTTTTTCTTTGAAAGCTCTACAACCTCAGTATTAGCCCCGAATTGGGAGCGGTTTTTCTGTATTATAACTGATTATATACTAATTGAAAGTCTCGATCCATTGCTCTTCATTTCGAAGATGTGTCAGATTGCTGGCTTAACTGATTGACAACCATTGTCTGAAATGGTACCCAGAAATGGATAATATCGCCTATCGCAGATGTCGTTATAAATGGAACATTTTCCCCACGGATTTTTCATTAATTTGGATTCCCAAATCATTGGCGGTCAGATGAGTTTAGTCACAAATGATATGTCACAAAACAAAAAAGAATCGTGGCACTTCATTGTGTCACAAAGCTTACTGCGTAACGGTCGTAGTTCAATAGTAAGAAATGAACAATATTCTCATTTCGTTATGGAGGAATGTCTTTGATCGGTCGCTATTACTGCATTTAAACGTCTTATTGAATGGACCATTTTAATGAGTCAGTGTTTGATCATGAATCCCCTGCTGCTCTCTAAGGCCCCTTATCAGCTCTTATCAGTTGTTATCAGGTCCTGTCACGACCACGACACATCCTACATTGCCGTCATTGAAACGGTTCCAACCAAGGGGATTGCAACGCTTGCTCGTTTGTTGTTATGTTATTATTATGAGTTATGAATTTGCAACCTAAAATTTCTATCGCGCATGCCCCGCCCCTTGTAGGCGGAGTTCGATCTTGCCACCTGACATAAGTGTTCCCATGCCGCACCCTGTACCCCTACCAATTTTGAACGCTTTGGGTCCACTGAAATAGTAGTTATGAATTTGCGATCTAAAATTTCTATCGCGCACGCCCCACCCCCCGTAGGCGGAGTCCGGTCTGCTACCTGCCATAAGCGTTCCTATGCTGCCCCCTGTACTCTTTCTAAATTTGAGCGTTCTAAGTCCACAGGAGCAGGAGTTATGAGTTTGCGACCTAAAATTTCTATCGCGCACACTCCACCCCCCGTGGGCGGAGTCCGGTCCTGCTACCTGCCATAAGTGTTCCCATGCTGCCCCCTGTACTTCTGCCGAATCTGAGCTTTCTAGGCCTAGTGGAACAGGAATTATAAATTTGTCGCCCAAAATTTCTAACGCGCACGCCGCGCTCCCTGTAAACGGAGTCCGGTCCTGCCACTTACCACAGGTGTTCCCATCCTGCNCCTATACTGCTAGACGTATTTTTTGATGCTGATTTCAAATCTGCGTTCAAAAACTGCCAAACGTTTCTCTGAACGAAGTTATGAAGGGTGGTCTCCGGAGAGCGCTCAACAGGGGAAAGCACGAAAGCCATGGTCGCCGGCAGCATAGCAGTGGCGGCTTGGAGTGAAGGTAAACGTGACGCTTCACGGGCACGGGACCGAAGTTCGGGTTTGATGGGCGGCGGCGTTTTTGCATCTTGCAGGACTTTTCCCTCAATGTTGTAAAAATCTTTCTATGTTAGTTTTGCTGCCTTCAGCGACTTTTTAGTTGCTTGGTGGTCAGTTTTCATTAAAGGTGAGGGTTGCCATGTGGCAAACGCGTATAGCATGGTATATAAGGATGGATGTAACACTAAAGAACTAGGAGTATTTCGGATCCTGTGATGTCCTCACAAGGAAGGAGCACAAGTTGGTAGATAATTTCTTCTCTATCTTAGGAATTTCTTTTACGAAGACCTCGATAATGAGGGCGAAGAAGACTGGGTGATTGAGGACGGGGAGGTCGATCCACTGAGGGAACCGGAGAGCAGTTGCATGTTCTTCCTCCCAGAACATTGGTTAAAGCGAGATAACAAACAAATCCAGATGGAAAGCGCTATCAGAAAACTGAAATTTTTCCATTCGTTGCGCTAATTACGAAAGACTTTTGTTTCAAATACTTCGTGCTAGATTATCGCATCCGCTTATAATAGGTAAAAGTTATCCTACAGTGAATATGAAATGTATTACAATAAGAATAGAATTTGTCTAATGTTGGTGGTTGGAGTAGGTGTCAGACGGTTTAAGAAACTCACTCGGAAGTGACACGCCTCCAGCAACTTGAAAGTCACTGAAGGCGGTAAAACTAACATAGAAAGATTTTTACAACGTGGAGGGAAAAGTCCTGCAAGATGCAAAAACGCGGCCGCAAACCAAACCCGACCCTTGGTCCCGTGCCTGTGAAGCGTCACACTTACCTCCATTCCAAGCCGCCACTGCTAGGATGCCGGCGACCATGGCTTTTGTGCTTTCTCCTGTTGAGCGCTCTCCGGAGACCACCCTCCATAACTTCGTTCAGGGAATCGCTTGGCAGTTTTTGAATGCAGATTTGAAATCAGCATCAAAAAATACGTCTAGCAGTATAGGTCCCATTTCAAATGGCCACTTCGACTTGGGATCCTTCCCTTGTTAGTACGCTGAACTTCCTTACTTTTGCCATCGCCATACATCTTCAAGCAGTTCCTTTTACTCACTTATGAAGGATCAGGATGAGGCAGTGAACATCGAGTTCAGCATCTGGGTGGGAAGTGACTTGTTTGTTAAGGCGAGGTTCCTCCAAAAAATGAGGAGTTACACGAGTAAAGAATTCGCGATTATAACTGCAACACATGACGGCACTCAACTTCGGATTAATTCGGAGAGTTAGCTAAAAAATTGGAAAATAAAATAAATAGAGACTACAACAAAACAGCGTCATGTTGCCTCCACACACCCCCACAAGAATAGCCGGGTGTACGAAGAATAAAATGTAATAGAGTCCTACTTTCTATGAGGCGCTTCGTCTGCCGTCTGTCGTAGTATGTCTGTCAAAAAATTTCTTAGCTCCTTTAGGTCTGCCTGGAGAGACCGGGTCAAGCGTGGGATGGGGGGCATATCCCGAAAAGTGTAAAGCACAGCATCAGCTTGGCCTAGCCCCGCCCACAGTGGGCGGATCGTGCATCGAAGTGAGCTGTCCTGAGGACCATGATTTCCAATTCAGTCACAAGACGGCTTTAAAACTAGGGTGTAAAGATGGCTAGAGGTGTGCATTGGTAAGTTTGATCGAACTAGGGAGATTCATCCCCGATGGACGAAGCGCTCTCCAAAATGCAATGTTTTATGAAAACATTCATATTTCGGTTTGGAGAAAGCCAACAGAGCAGGAAACAGGGTCAAGCGTGGGATTTGGGGGGGGGGGCATATCCTGAGAAGTACAAAGCACGCATCAGCTTGGCCTAGCCCCGCCCACAGTGGGCGGGGTTTGTGTGAAATAAATGTTCGGGCGAAAAATCATAACTTCTGTCCCCGTGGGCCTAGGTCGTTCAAATTTGGTGGGAGTACCCGCGACAAGATGGAAACGCTTATAGTGGGTGACGGGATCGGTCTCCTCTCATAGGGGGCGGGGTTCGTGCGAAATGAATGAGCGGAAAATCATAACTCCTGTCCCCGTGGACCTAGAACGTTCATATTTGGTTATGTACAGGCAGCAGAATGGGAACACTATTGGTGAGTAGCAGGACAGGACCCCGCCCACAGAGGGCGGGATTGCGCGAAAGATGTCAGTTTTGTCCTAGGGCGTTCAAACTTGGTAAGAGTACAGGTGGCAGGATGAAAACACTCATGGTGGATAGCAGAACCGAATACCGCCTATGGGCGTGGTTTGTGCGGAAATTGTCAATTTGACTCTAGGGCGTTCAAACTTGATAGGAGTACAGGCGGTTGGGAACACTTATGATAAGTGGCAGGACCGAAAAAAATGTTTATGTGATACGCTACGACGACAGAATCTAATCAGGCTCTGTTTCATTTCGTACTCTCACTTAGCTAAACAGCGGATATAAACTCCAAAGAAGGGGGAACACTTTATTCAATCCAACTCTCTTCGGGATAGTGTGTTTGCCACAAGAAGGAGGAGAGCTCGGCGTTAGCCGGGCGATGCGACTGGTATGAAATAATGTACAATTCAGACAAAAAACAACTCACTAGTTGCTCACAGAAATAATTTCAGTTTCCTTCTTAAATCACACCAAAATCGTGACGCAACATGCTCACGATAACTGGTGCAAATCTAGAAGGAAAAAACCTGTATACTTGCAAACTAAACTACACAGAAACGAATGCAGCAATTAAAATTAGTAGGTGGTCGCAGCAGTTGAATAAAACCACAACAATACATGATGAATTCGGCAGCAGAGATCAGGGAAATAAGCGCTCAGACGAATTGCAGTGAATAGCGAGTAACGGTCTACATGACCTTCGGCGCCCCAGCGCGGATCAAGGGGTAGATTCATCCCCCGTCCTGGGTAGGGAGGCCCCTTTTCCCAGGGTGGGGAGTGAGTGGGGTCGCGCTTCTGTGAGCTCGCGCTAAGGTAAGGTCACAGAGGCAAACGTCACATGATTGTCAAGGACTGTCGATTCTTCACCTGTTCATAGGAAAAAACTTTGCTCCACTGCAACTATCTTGGTAAAGAACAATGGCAAAAACACCATTTGAACGTTCGCGCCCTTTGCAAACATTTCTGGAGAGACTGGCTGCTTTCATAGTCCACGATTTGGCCCGCGATCGGTGACGGGTGAAATCGAGGACTATGAAAGCAGCCGCTCTCCCCTTCCCTACCCTGGGGCGTTATGCATACGGCCCTTTGACTGCTCGACATTACATGCATTCCCGCTACAGATGGTAGCGAGATTCTTATCCAAGAGCACGTCATTGGCTGCTTTCTACAGGGTGGGCCAAAATTATGATTACACGGAAATCACATCGCAGAAAACGAATAGAAAGCCAATAGAGCAAACCAATTTCATTAAAGGTTTAGCACAAATTTCTCATCAAAACTGTACATAGAGACTGGGATCTGTTGCTTTCTGCTTTCACCCAACCCCAAAGACGACGATGGACGGCATTGACGGTGGCACGCAGCTAGGGTCATCGAAATGGTCCCGGCTTTTCGCTGAGCATTTTTAAGATTATTTCTTCTCTTGTTTGGGCCAAAGGATGCTTTCATCTCGGAGGCTGACCACATTGAGACATTCGTAGGATTTAGGACAGGGCTACAGAGTGGTCACTGATCGAAGGTTATGAAGTCAAAGAACCCCTTTCACGGAATTTCTAGACAATTTCTGTTCTGCGGTCAAGAGCTTCATCTTGACAATATGACCAGTTCGAATCACCAAAGTGTCCTATTGCACAAGAAGAGATCAAACAGGCCTCCAAACCAACTTCCACTCATAATTTACAAGAATAATCGGTGTCTTTGTCCCGACGGTGATGCTGGTACAGGCCATCACAGAAAGTTAATGAGCCAGGCGCTGTATCACTTTCATTTCTTTAAGCTTCATATAAATGTTATCGCTCTACTTATTGAGCGCCTATTTCACTGTGAATCTTTTCTCGTCGGTGAACAGGAATTCCGTAGGACAATTTTTTCGGATGCGACAGGCAGCTTTTGTTAGCCAACCTTTCTCTTCTCTTTAACCTGCTCTCTGGGGAAATCAGTTCCTGATCGTATAACGGTCTCGTTGTGCAGGAGATGCTTCACGATTTCACGCAGAAAATTTCGTGACATATCCATTCATTAATCCTTTTTGGACTCAGAATGAATTTTGCTCCTACGTAGACCTTTGCCCTGCTTTCTTTACACTTCCCCTAAATATAACCACAGCTCTCCCAGGTTCACCACTCCTATCTGCAATTGTTCCCAACTCTCGAGAGCGTCTTATGGTTGAATGCAATACCTGCCCTGTTTCGCTAGTTCGTCTGTAGATGCACCGTGCCAAAAGTGTTTGTAAATGCAAAGCTACGTTTAATTCACGGACTAGTTACGCTTATATTATGTTAAAAATCTACCCAAATTTTAGTATCATTAGAAAGGTAATAATGTAAGCTACTTTACGAAATGGAAGAAATTCAATGAATTGTTATGAACATAGAAAAAATTTGCAATGAACGTCAGCGCGCGCTGTAATCATAATTTTGGCCCACCCTGTAGTCCGCCGGCACGCCGGCCGGCCGGCACGCGCGCCGGCACGCCGGCACGCCGGCGGACTATGAAAGCAGCCATTATGACATTTAACACTGATCGCCTTGAATTTCGTTTTTTCTTTTCTGGTGCACTTTGAAATTCTCATCAATCATTGAGTGTTCTTCGTATCTATTAATATGATTATTGGCATTGAGATCGAACGGATCCAAACGTCATATAGACGATTGGATCCGTTAGTTCACTCAGCCACAATTCCTTTCGACGCATGGAACGTACAAATAACTACCTTGTAATACTTCTCCTTGCCCTGTGCCTCATTAACGAGTCCGTGTAGCTTAGTGGCGGCATCATTGTAATATTGTTCATTGATGTGAAATTCGCCGGCGTTGTTACGCTGAAAGCTGCATTGTCATTGTCGAAACGATCTAGTGGACTCGCGTAGCAGATACTGCGGCGGAAGGTGAAGAGAAACTAGGCTTGTCCTTCGAATTTTGAGTTTCTAGAGCGACGGCGAAGAGGAGGACGGCGGCGTTTCGGCTGTGCCACTCACCTCTAACATCACCTGTGTCACCTGTCGTTTCGTTGTTCATAGATTTTTTCCCTATCGTGAGTGTTTGGTCGAGTAGATCGTCTTTGCTTGAAGCAGGTCACGAGACAAAGCATTCCTTTCGTTCAAAGTTCCCGTGAAAATGTCTGATCATTGCGTTGGAGGCTTCTCCGATCTTCGTTCAATTGAGGTTCGGGGGATTCAGACAGTCACCACTCTCATCCAATGGTCATCACGATATCGCATAACGTGTCTGGCCGGCCCACCTGATTTTCGCTTTCTAGGGATGAGCAACCTTCTTTACGATGAGCCATCCTTACACTTCATTCCTTGACGGATTTCCTTCTCCGGATCACCTCAAACGTAGACAACTAAATCTTTCTTAGATTTAATCAAATTCTACTTGGTTGAAAAAATAATTTTGGTAAAGAGAAGATTGCGGAAAAATCCCACAGGACGTTGGTGGGGCTGTTTCCAAAGTGCCGACAAATGAGTCATCTGATATAAAACAAACGGAAACGGAAAAATCTGAAACAGGAGAAGATTAATAAGAATAAACAAAAAAACAACCAAAGGGAAAAGAACGAAGTGAAATAATGGGTTTGTAGAAGAGTCGTGTACCACGTACCGTCCTAATTATCCTTCTTCAGCGAGTCATGCACGAGACCTTTCTTCCCGTCTCTCTCTATTTTGCGAAATTCGTTTTGTTACTCTTGAAGTCAGTCTTGTCTTTTAAGGAATTATTTAAAAGTGTCTTTTTCCTGTTTCCCGAGTAGGAGTTATTGTATACATGCTTCGCAAGACAAACTAAGCTAGAGCAACGATAACCAGGTAAGCGAAGCGCTGCTTTAGCCTATCTGATCCGTAGGCGCGAGCAACGCTCAACCCGCGGCTAAGGATAACATCTTTTCTGAGTCAGCTGCCTAGAACCGATAGCCTTCTTTCAAGTACAAAAACGCGCAATTAGGGCAGTAGGCCCAAACTATCAACGGAGTAGGTTCCAGGTTTCGAGCAGGAAAAGTTAAGTGCAGAATTTAATGGTATCTCTGTGATACAAACGTTTCTAGCTGAATGCGTGAGTGCGTTCTAAGCATGAATGTATATACGAATGATTACCATCAGCGCTGAGATCGAGTGCTTCTTTGTTAATCATGTCAACTCAGTTGTGCAAACTATGGCGATCTCTTCTATTCCTTCGAGTGTCTTGCGTCACGCATGAGAATCTGCGCTTAGTTTCTTAAATTTTCGTTTATATCATATTCGTTCCTTTGAATGCTTTTGTTGCCGGACTGTTCTTGATTTCTATGCTCTTAGCGATATCAGCTGCGGAAAAGTGACGAAAGAATGTACCACGACTTTCGATTACCACTTATAATTCATTTACACTTATTTTAAACATTCTTCAGTATCGTAATAGTAACGAGGATTTTTCATGAACAACCCCACCATTTTTTAAGTGAATTGATAGATTATTTTGCAGGTGCGCGTCGAAGTGGGCGATGAAGCGATAGTTCTAAGATCAGGAGAAGTGTGTAGGTTGGATGAGCAAGGGAAGGCGTCAGTGTCTAGGTGGTTCACAGCTTTGTTAATATAACTTTTACTTCATAACAACCCAAACGCTTTTTGGTACGTTACAGGTTTAGAACAAAAAGGTTCAAGTGTGGTCCTGGTCAAGTGTTAGGAAAATAGTAACTGCTACGGTTTAATTCTCTTTTCCAGTAATATCGCTAATACTGAGAGCACTACTCAGGTGCTGCTAAAGGCCAGTGATCCAAATTCTATACATTAAAGGCTTTTCTAGCTCGGGAACATCTAGTCACATAGTTAGAAAGAGGTTTAGTACGGATTAAATCGTATATTAAGGTAGTTTTCAATAAGTTAATCGTCTGAGTAAAAAAATGTAGAGTATCTCGTTAGTAGAATCACCTTATAGACTCATCACTAACCTTGTCTCAACTCGATTTCGTTTTTTGTCACCGAATGAGTTTTTGAAGGAGCAAAAGAATTACCGGAGAGTCGCAAATCAAGGAAATTCCGAGCAAAACCAAGAATGTATTTCAGGTGGTGGGATAAAGCAGGGGTATGGGCACATTCACCCAATTCCGGACAGACGCGACTAACTGCGGGTGACTAAATTCGTGATGATTCAAACGACGCTGGTGCCTATCACCGGTTGCACATCAGGGGCACAGGTTTTAGGTAGAATGAACAAGAACAAAAGCTGACGCTAGTTATCTTCACTACATCCAGTTTGTGCCCCAATGACAGGAGCCAGAGTCGTATAAATCATCAGGAATTTCACTGCGCAGTTTACCGCGTCCATCCAGGATTGGGTAATTGTTCCGTCCTTCGTGAAGCTGTCATGTAGAGAGAATGGTTCTGTTTGGAATACTACGGTCGTCATATCTACATAGTTGAGCGTTAGGAAAAAAATGTGTATCCCTTCAGACTACCACGCAGCTTGGTGATGAGCTCATGGGGTCAGGTAGATCTTACTAGCGAAAAAAAATGATCTCAACATTCTCAAAATTGTGGCCTGAGGTCCTGACGGGTGTGTTGGAGCCACCAGCTGGATTATCTTGCTGTTTCAATACTCTCCCATCTTGTAGATCTAGTAGTACTCTTTTGCGGTTCCACCGACACTATTTATTGCCTCTTCAAAATCTCCAATGGATTTTGCATCTTTACTCCAGAATACATGGAGTTCTGATTGAACCCTTTTGTTGTGTCATGTTTTAACCACCAGTACCGAACATTCTTTTTCTCGTGCAGCATACTTAATTCTCATCATTTTTGGACGTAGTTTAGATGAGGAAATCAATTTGATGACGTATGAGGATGCTAATTGTGTCTGCTAGACAACAACAAGTAGCAGTTGTCGAAAGTCACATGGCATTCCTGAGCCGAGAACTTTAGACTACGTATATATGTTATCGGACAAATTTGAGTTCGTAAAGATGTTATTATTAATTGGTTATGTCTCTGTCCTAAGAGGATGTTCGCTAAACGACCGATGTTCTGGCTCTTTCCTGTTGAAGTGACACGGGAAATTGTTGATCGCGAGTCATTTTAGGACCACGTTTAGGTTCACATTGATAGTTCTTAAGCCTTGCTGAGAGCTAAAATGTTGCCGAAATAGGTCTCAGACGTCGATATCTTTGTCATGCACCTGTGATACTGATAAGCGCACGTGGCTGAAAACATTGTGACCCGCCCTTTCTTCGATGTGACGCTAATTCACTGCATCGTTTCGGGCCGTAAGGTGCTGATCTTGTGGAGAAAGCGTTCGACTCAGGGCTTTAGTCAACCCTTCAGTCAGTTGTCATAGAATAGGAGTTGTTAGATTCTTCATTACTGCATAACTTCCGTCATTGTTTTATTGATTTCCTTTCATGAAAATATTGGTATTCCGTTTTATGTGCCTTTTCCTACACCATAACTCGTGCAGTTACTATTTTTTTCAGAAATTCAAGCGTTTTTCTACACTCTGAGTGTGCAACTGCTACTATTTTGAGAATGCACGTGGATAAATTGTGTAAAGCACTCAACACTTCAAATCTTGACGATGAAATTACCCCACAGCTGTGGTGAGTATTGTAATTGGCTAATGTAAGTAGATTAGCAGGCAGTCGTACGAGAAAGTGATGCGCATGCTGTCTGTCAACACTGCTGGGCGGCATGTTAAGAACACGTGGACGGCTCGTGCATTTCATTTGTGAGGGACGATCTGGGTAGTTGTTTCAGTTGATCTCTTTGTGGCAAGTTCACTGAGGTTCCGAAGTGGTGCTTCTTACGCTGTCTTAAAGGCACAGTCCACGATAATTCTAAGGTATCTAATTTAAGCGAAATACATGGTGCAGAATAGTGCAAGGGTGGCGAAGGAAGCCCGAAAGTCCACACTTTTTCAAATAGAAGGATTCGAAATTTAGCAAAAAGTAGGTTGCACGAGATGCTGTATGGATGTCTCCTACGTTATGTGCTACTCATCGCACCCGAACGCTTCTATGTGAATACTGCACTTTCAACTAGGCGGGCCAGGCATAACTCTACCTTGCTTTTGCACGTTGGCCAATCCGGTTTTGAAGCCTTCATTACGCCCTGTATTGGCTCTTTTTTCGGCCTGACAACGTTCCATGTACTATTCTTGGGAGCTACAGGTTTTTAAACCTCAGAATTAATTTGATCGAATCCGTGTCTTCAAGTGATTGTAGTGCCTCTGGAAGTACAGTCACAGTAACACAACAAACATTATTAGAAGAAGAGCCATTCATGAAATGCTTTATTAGAATTTATTCCCACCGCTGAGCAGAACAGGATGCGAAGCTGGGAATGTCTTTGCAGTTTATTTTCGCTGCATGTTTTTGCTTTTTGATGTTTCACGTAGGCAAAATATCTAATGCTGTTCAAACTCCTTTATCCAATCGTTACTGTCATTGTCATCATGATCTCTTCGAAAGTCTTTCAGTCTTCTTCATTATTGTTGTTTTTACTGCACATTGCAACGATGATTTTATTCAGCGATGTTCTGACTTCCGGTACAGTTTAGATAATATGAGAAATTCTACTTACGCCACCTATGCCTTCAAGCATCAACTTGTGCCTTCAGGCAGCATTCAGGCACTGGAAACCTTGTTCTCATTGACGGCCTCTTATGAAAGCTTTCCTTCGAATAAGAGAGGAACAGAGGGGAGGAAAGGCTCTTGAGGCGTAAAGACCGATGCTGTTCACAGAAGAAAAAATTTTCGTTAGCGACATTCCTAGCTTCCATTCCTAAGCAAGGCTAACCAACGCTTCTCCTCTTCGTGGTCGAATTTTTGATTTCTCTGCTTGAACTCTAGGCGAGGTCGGCAAAATTCCTTATTGGCGGTTGTTTCGGCGGAATCGGATTGAAGTGATTTTTGTGTACCCTACACTACTCAACTACTCTACTAAACTCCGAGAGTGCCAAAACTTCTCCCCGAATTCCCACGACAAGCGGCAGTGGTCACGGTGCGGCACCCTGTCCTTGCACTGGGGATTCAAACCATTTCCTTCGTAGCGCTCGACTGCGCACGATCGGGTGGGGCGGACGCGCCGTCATTTTTGGGGAGAAGAAACCGGACCCAACCTCCGAGACTTCAGAAGCATCACGTGATTGTAAGGTGGGCCACTCACCGTAGAACACTTAAAAGTCGGCGGTGGTACAGTAAGTGGCAGTATTTGGTGTACAGTAAGCACTTCATACTGGATGCGATTCAACTCACCGGTGGAAGGCTCATCTTATATACGGCCTTAGTTCGCGTGATTGTGAGGCATTCTTCCTTCTGGTTTATTTTTGGCCTAGTAACCTGGATCCAGAATGCCAGGGGGTTTTCCGTGCGGGTGTTACGATTCTCGCGCCTAGATCTCTGCCGTGACCTCAAATTCGACCCCGTTATGAGTTTCTTTTCTGTGGAAAGTCGAAAAAAGTATAATATGTGTTCATTGGGCGCAGCTATTTTTTGCCATATTCACTTATTCTTCTCCGCTGCCGCCACTGTCTGCTGTACGGGACATGTTCGTTACGTTGCCCCATAGCTAACGTTCATTGCCACTCGGCTCATCATCTTCAGGCCAAGTGAGCTGTCGAACTCATTACAAGGCCGTTACCTTAAAGTCGGCCTCGTAATGAGTTCGACAGCTCGCTCGGTCTGAAGATAATGAGCCGGGTGGCGATGTACTTTAGCTATGGGGCAACGTAACGATCATGTTCTGTACAGCAGCCAGTGTCGGCAACGGAGAAGAATAAGTGGATATGGCACAAATATAGCTGCGCTCAATGACTACATACTTTGGAATGGAAGCTGATAACGGGGCCGAATTTGAGATTTCGGCCAAGGTCTTGGCGCGAGAATCGTAAAACCCGCACGGAAAACCCCCAGGCATTCTATATCCAGGCTACTGGGCCAGAAATGAGCCTGAGGAAAGAATGCCTCATATTCACCCGAACTAAGGTCATATTTGAGGTTGGTCTTCCACCGGTAAGTCTGAATCACATCCAGTCCGAAGTGCTTACCGTACCACTGCCGGCTTGTAAGTGATCTCGAGGTAAGTGGTCCATCTTACGTGATGACTTCTGATGTCTCGGAGTTCAGTAGGGTAGTTGAGGCGTTGGCCGGGTAGTAATAAATCGCTACGATATTCCCATTCTTTGAAGGAGGCGATCCCGCCGAAACGTCGGCCACCGATGAAGAATTTTATCTCCCTCGTTTAGTGTTCAACCAGAGAAATCAACAATTGCACCACGCCGGGGCTCAGAGAAAACCGTTCATGGCGGTTCTCCATGGTCTGTTTTGGTAACAGACTCGTCTAGGAGGATGAAAGCACTGACTTATTGATTGGCTGGCCACTACAAGTCATCGTGTAGGCAACATACGCATTCAAAACGCCACTACGTTTCTGAGTTAAAATCGAGCTGGCTAACTTAAAGGCAACGTTCACGATAAAAAGGTTACTGAGTTGTTCCTTCAGGAATACTCAACGCCCCCCATGGGTGGTAGAAGGGATCCTCTCGCTCCCAGAATCTCGGCGTTTAGGGCATAGTGGAAGCTCCGTTGTTGCCGTAGTTCGCTTTCCCGCCCTTCGATCGGTGTCACGTTAGACGAAAGTCGAGACAATACAGATTGCTAGTATTCGTTCTAGGACCCACACACAATCAGCTAATCGCCGAGTGACGAGGCAATGTTTTTCTCCCGTTCTTTTTCCCTCTGTTTTTCTTTTTGCTGCCGCGATCCCTTATTTAATTTCCTACTCCTTGAGGCTGAAAAAGGCGAGCAACTTTTGCTGTTACTAGTTTTTTGTTTATTTATGCTTATAAGTGAATGAATTTTTGCTTACCGTTGTCTGTTATTCGCACCAGGACCCACACGCGCGCAGTGAAACACACTGTTTAGCTCGTCCTGACGCCCCACTCTTCTTCACCTTTCTGGTTTCACTCTCGTCCAGCCCCCTTTTGAACGGTTTTTCGAAGCCTTTTTTCACTTTGGAAACACCGATGCACGCAGTTTCGTCACCTCAGTCCCCCTAGTTTCGATCTTGTCTTCCATTTTTCATCATAAACTGGATTAAATAAAATTATCGTGAACGGTGCCTTCAAAAGAACAATCCCTAAAAGAACTAGTCGCAGCCGGAAGGATCAACATCTTATGCACTTCAACTTTTTTCACGTGACTCATTAAGAGAACATGATTACTGCATTACTGCAACATGATTGCCCTGTGATCGATGGTTGCTAACCAGTTTGTTGATGAGCTGTTCCTCATCAATCCGTCCGTATACAAAAAAAAACATTTTTCACATCGAATCGATAGGTTATTTTTCTCGGAGGTACACACTTTGCTTAGAAGCTATCCATGTATTATATATATATATATTCGAATCATCTTGGGCCTCTTATACGCGCTCGAAAACCGGCATTGTATCCAGAGATTCAGCCACAGACCTTCCATAGCCTCTAGTCATTTTTTTCTCGCGTTCCAGAACGTTATTGAATAGAGGTGGTTTTTGGTATTGGCCCCGCCCACCTTGGTGCAAACTCCGCAAACTTCAGGGATTTGGTACCACGGACCTTCTATAGCCCCTGACCACTTGTTCCCCGTGTTCTAAAACGTCATTTAAAAGTTTATGATTTTTTTTTCGGAAAGAACCTAACATTTGAATGCCCGCAGCCACTGTGGGCGTGGCTTCGGCATATTTACGTATGCCCGGCACGCATATGGCCTTGCTCACTTCGTTTGTTTTTTCTCTGACTTCCTCGCTTCCGGTGAGTAGAGTTATGATGTTATGTGGTAAGTACCACCCTGCTCCGCCCACCGCCGGTGAGTCTCCTTTTTTCCACCTGTCGTTTCATCCCTCACCTTTACCCATTTTTTCGGCGTCTACGCTGCTATGAAACCTAATTCAGACATTTTGTCTAAGACACCGCTCTTTTTTATATATAGTAAGGATGCCAACAAAACGATCAAGCGTTCATGCATGTGTAGCAACAAATCAGTCGATTTAATCGATAACAGTTATATTGTCTTTGTGGAATCTGAACCCCTCTAGTCATTTTTAACTCGTTACCATGTTTGTTCAATTTCGTTGGGACTCATTCACCATATGATACTCTTACTGCCTTTTTTTTCTAACAGAACCCATTTGAACCTCGATTGAACGACATATTTTCGGCACAGCATCCACCCTCCTTATCAGATGTGCTTCTGGATCCAAAATTCTCTGTCCGTCTCGAGGCCTTTAGTCTGCTTGAGAATCAATCTTAGCTCTTACCTAGATGTGCGCTGTAATTGCTGTGAAGATTTTACCTCAACTTTTTCGCTAGACTATCTTCGACTTCGACCGTGGTCAGCTATCTCAACCAAAGTCATGCCGTCTGGTAACTTGTTCTAAATTAGCTTTACGAGATCGTTCTAGGCGATATAAACATGCTGGAAGATACTGAAATATATTGTTACCAGGCAGCCACGCACGCTATCGCGTGCACTTGGGGCTCTAGCCATGAGGGATGGAGCCACATGAGCTGATTTTCATTATATATCTTCATGAGTATATGAGTTTCCGCTTAAACCCCGCCTCCTGTGGGCGGAGTCTGGTCCCCCCACCCACCATAAGTGCTCCCATCCTGTCGTCTGTACTCCTACCAAGTTTGAACTTTCTAGGTCCACGGGGACAGGAGTTATGATTTTTCAAAATGTTTTCATAAAGCACTGCATTTTTGGAGAACTTCCCGCCCATCGGGATTGGGTCTCTCCAGTTGGATCTAACTTACCAATGCACACCTCTAGCCACCTTTAAACCCCAGTTTTGAAGCCGTCTTGTTACTGAATTTGAAACCATGGTCCTCAGTACAGCTTATTTCGATGCACGCCACGCCCACTGTGAGCGGGGCTCCGCCAAGCTAATGTGTGCTTTATGCTTCTCGGGACATGACCCACCCATCGCACGCTTGACCCAGTCTCTCCAGGCAGATCTAAAGGAACTAAGGACTTTCGTGACAGACATACAGAAAGACAGAACGGCAGACAGACAGATGGCAGACGAAGCGCTTTATAGAAAGTAGGATTACAGTATTATGAGTCAATCACGGCTAACAATGAGCCATGGACCCGTGCCACAGTTTCCTTATGAAGATAGAACGGCGTCGTAAAAACAATCTAGACATGTTGAGCTGAATGCAGTGTTCGAAAGCATGGCTCCTTTTCAAAGATCTAGGACAATGGAAGCTGACACAAAACATTCCCGTTTCGAATCTTGGAGCCTTGCATGTTTTTTGCGTATGGTCATTAGAGTTAAGCAGTGATACAGTGTGTTTCAAAAGTATGTGCACACCCAACATTTTGTTTTTTTGGAAATACCATTGCTTTCTGTAACCTGTGACCTTCACCATTCAATTCCATGTGTGCAGTAACCTACGAACACTTTCTCTGAGAAAACAGCGTTGCTGCTAACACAATTTTTTATTAAAGAAAAATTTTTTCTTTGTTTCAAAAGTATGTGCACACTTGGCAAAAAACAAAAATATA
>UZAF01016242.1:51179-77608 GCA_900617895.1 Haemonchus placei | reverse complement strand
TATATTTTTGTTTTTTGCCAAGTGTGCACATACTTTTGAAACAAAGAAAAAATTTTTCTTCAATAAAAAATTGTGTTAGCTGCTACGATGTTTTCTCAGAGAAAGTGTTCGTAGGTTATTGCACACATGGAATCGAATGGTGAAGGTCACAGGTTACAGAAAGCAATGGTATTTCCAAAGAATTAAAGTGTTGTGTGTGCACATACTTTTGAAACACACTGTATAATGCTGAACGTCATTTCATTAGTCGAGGAACAGAATTCGATCAGTTCAGCGCGGCAAACGAGTACTGCTCCATATCGCTTTCGGCGTTTCAACGCGTCGCGACGCTGGGCATCGGTGGCTTTGGTCGCGTCGAGCTGGTGAGGGCTAACGGAAGAGTGTTCGCGTTGAAGGTACATTAGAGCAAGGACTCTAGTACACTTTGTTGAGAAATAGCGACATTCAGATTAGCTCTGCTTGTATCATAATCAAGATTTGCCTGTGAATGTTTATTTCAGGTGATCAATAAAAAGCATGTCATGGATATGAAACAAGAGAAACATGTGTTGTCAGAGAGGGACATCATGCTTTCGAGTGATTCCTCATTCATAGTGAAGTAAGGGAATGAATGTTTTCAACCCATTGACGACCATCACGTTTGGCGTCAAACGCGGACTGCAGTCCACATGGGGACTGCATTGTCCTGGGCCACCAGTTTTTTGAATTTTGAATTGGGAATTGTTTAATTTTTTCTGATTTCGTAAGTTTAGGATATGACTAACGATGATGGTAGGTGGGACTTGAATTTTAGTCAGCTCCTGATGGATTCTGATGAGGAGCAGTTCCTCAAACACTAATTCTTTTCAGAAAAAAAAATCATAAAAGGGTCACATGATTTTCAAAAAAAACACCGATGTGGTGTAAAACTATCTAACTTAGTGCGGGCTAAAATTTAAATATGATGTCTATGTTTCTTGTTATTATCTGTAAAATTGCAAAATTAGAAGATTTCTTGGCACCACACAGTATATAGTTTACCTTAGACCTGATCTTATGTTTTGACAAGAAAGATCGTTAAAAAGTGGCGATATAGGTAAACAAAATAAAATATACAACTGCAGTCCACATGTGGACTGCGTGGTCGTCAATGGGTTAATAAAAAGGTGTAATCCCATGGATCAATAGTACTGGTCTGACTGACCTTATAGGGATTGAATACTTGTCGAACAATTGGCGAATCAATGTCGGGTAAATCGCCATTGTTGCAGGCTCTACAAGACTTTCAAAGACAAAGAGAAGCTGTATATGCTCATGGAACCGTGTCTTGGAGGTGAACTGTGGTCTTTGCTCAAAAGGAGGTCGAGAATTGATTCCTTCATTTCGCACTCAGACCAGCCCGCTCTACATTGCTTCTGTGAAAGAAATGAGGTCATCGCTTCAGAGTAGTTATTTAGAGGTCGATTCGAGAACGAAGCGGCGCGTTTTTATTGCGCAGCGGCACTTGAAGCACTCCAGTACCTTCACGATAGGAATATTGTCTACCGGGATTTGAAACCGGAAAATATATTACTCGATAAGAATGGATATCCAAAACTGGTTATATTTTTATTGTTCTTAGATGGTCGTGAAGTAGCGTATTAACAACAAATTTCAGGTCGATTTCGGTTTTGCGAAACGTTTAGGCACTGAAGGCCGCACGTGGACATTTTGTGGTACAGCTGAATACGGTAATTTCATGGACTTTTTAACGCTGCACTTCATAGTTATAGGGTCACCTTCAAATTTCGCACTTTCAGAAGAAGCAATCATTTAGGATTTTTTCTAGCATCATGAATAATTGTCCCTCCCGCACGAATAATTGTAAGATCACCCTGAGAAAGTGAACAACTACTCATAGAAGAGAAGAAACTCTGTCTTTCATGATACTTATAAAGGTAAGCATGTGTAGCAAAAACATCTCTGAAACTGGCTGTCAATATGGCTCTGGTCGTCTGCTCCATCTCATGAGATGGCTCAAATTCGGGCTCTTCATGAAGCTGGGCTTAGTGAGCGAGCCATCTCGAGGCATATAGGGAGATCTCCCTGCTCCATCCCAAGATTTTTGGAGAGCCTTGATGTCCCTAGATGTAACACCAGCTGTGGACCCCCACGCAAGGTTATTGCCCGTGACGAGCGGAAGATTCTGAGGGCTTCTTCCAACAGTACGTCCTCCTTAAACCAGGGCCGATCGAAATCAAACCTCTGTGTCGAAAACTATAGTCTGGAGAGCAGTAAGAAGATGCGAGAACATCACCAGGCAAGCAAAGGAGAAGGCGCCAGGGTCACCGATCGCCACAGAGAGGCTCGACTCGATTTGCAAAGGTGAACCTAGGGAGAGATTGGGCAAAGGTAGGTTTGCATCAAAATCTAACCATACAGCTGAATAATTTCCATTCAGGCCGTCTCTTCGGATGGAAATAAATTCAACTTGGACGGACCTGACGGAAACAAGTACTACTGGCGCGACTTGAGGAAGGAACCACTCTACTTCAGCCGTCGCAACTTTGGTGGAGGAAGCCGTATGGTGTGGGGTGCATTCGGCAATGATATCGTGCTGGATTTAGCCTTCGTGAGCTGCAGGATGGATTCCAAGGATTACCAGAACGTCTTGGAGCACCAAAACGTACCCTGTCTAAGCCGTCGCCGTCACCCCAGCTTTCCTTTAACAAGACAACGCCACCATTCACGTGAGCCGTGTAACGAATGAGTGGCTGCAATGCCAAAACGTAAGCGTTCTGCCATGGCTAGCCTGCAGTCCCGATCTCAGNCCGATGGCATAATGGTTGGACAGGCTTATACGAATAACCGTCAGAAGAGCTGAAGCAGGCGATTGTGGAAGCATGGAGAGCAGTCGATGAGGAACATCTTCGAAACCTAGTTTCTAGTATGCCACGCAGGCTCTTTGGTGTTGCTCTTAAACAGGCGTTGCTCTTAAACAAGGAAGAGCTGCAGATTGTTAACTATTACATGTGCCTTCAACATTAGTAAATCATTCACTTTTTCGAGGTTAACCTTATGGTTATGAAATGGTGTAAAAACCGGCACTGTCTTCAAAAACTCATAAAAGGATGTTTAACCCATTGACGACCATGCAGTCCATATGTGGACTGCACTTTTTCGGCGACATGGAACCGTGCAGTCCACATGTGGACTGCAGTTGTATTTTTTGTTTTATTAACCTAAATTTCCATTTTTTTTTTACAATTTTTCTTCTCAAAACATTACATCAGGCCTAAAGAAAACTACATACAGCGTGGTCCTAGAAGAACTTCTCTAATTTTGCAATCGTAAAGGTGTTTTTTCGAAAGGGTACATTGCCTTGGCGAATTTTTCGTTCGTTGAACAACCTCGAAAAATGAGATATTATTTCAAAAATACGGTAGTCATTAGCATTTTCGCTGTTATCGACCAAATGCAAAGCTCGTAAAAGTTCCCGAAACGATTTCTGGAAATGATTGAACACATAATTGAATGACCACTAGAACGAACGCCGTTTCTATAATGAAAATCAATAATCACTCGAAGTGGGCATTCTTACCAATCCCATTTGAAGGAACATTCCGAAAAACATTTAATTTCTCTTATAAACTTCAAAAAATGGTCATGCTGGACCATGAAGTCCACATATGGGCTGCAGTCGCGAGTTGACGAAAAGCGCGCCGGTCCCTCGCGGCGCTTTTCCCGCAAAACGTCATGGTCTTCAATGGGTTAATACTGCTTTGCCGTACAGGTTTCTTATGGCTGTACCAATATGGTTTCGACTGACTCGTCGTCTTCAGGACCTGAAAATAGTTCGAAACTCCTGATCTGCGACTTACCCGACCAAGCGCCCAAACGCGCTAGGCTAGTTGCAACGACTCCCTGTAACTAAGACATGGAAAAGTTCCCAGCAAAATCTCCCAGCTTTTTTTTCGATACGATAGAGTAAAATGGAGTAAAATGTTCTTCGAGCTGCTTTTTCGATACCACTTCACATTATGTGAAGTGGTATCGAAAAAGCAGCTCGAAGAACATTTTACTCCATGCAAAATCTGCCTACCCTGGAGCTGTAAAATGTGCAGTTACTCGTAATATGTATGTTCAAAATAGCGACAGGAGTTTGTACAGGCGAAGTGGAACGAGAGAAGTCACGTAAACTAGCATCTGAAATAGCAAAGTTGAATGGTTGGTTGTGGGGCACAACATGGAAGATCTGTCTCGAAAAGGCATTTTCCAGGAAGTCCTGAGAATATGCTGTATCTTCGGCTTCCTTTCATATCGGAAAAATTAGCGCAGAAATCAGGAAGTGCATAGCACGCGCGGATTTGGCCGATAAATTTGCCCTGATAAACCTACCAAGAGGCAATATGAAACATCAACTAATCCGCAGTAGACTTTACGACCGTGCATGTTCTACGGAAAACTGCGTCATTTGTCCGTTTGGAAAAACGGAGATTGCACACAGCGAGGGACGGTTTATCAACTTCGGTGTTCAGTCTGTGACGAAATATATATTGGTGAGACAGGAAGGATGCTCGGCATACGTGTCAAAGAACATCTGGCAGGAAAAATGCGTGGAAGTCTACTAACAACACTTGGGAGGCACCGACTAGAAGGACATCGAGACAATGATTCCGACATTGAATGTAAAGTCCTAGCCTACGAGAATGAGATCGGTGACAGAAAGATACTGGAAGCGTTACATATTCGCACGAAAAATCCGAGCCTGAACAACCGAAATGAGTGCTTGGCCATAACGAGTAAACTCTTGCCGTTCATTCCCTTCTGTGCACTTTGAGATCACCCGCATAATTCTTATTTTAGATCATCAATGATGTCTCATTGATTCCTTGTTATTCACATAGAGTAGGACGTAACGCTGGTGGAACGGCAGAAAATTGGTCTTTTTGCTGGAAGTTTTCCACGTTTTAGTTTACGGGATTCGTTGCAACTAGCCTAGCGCGTTCGAGCGCTTGGTCGGGTAAGTCACAGATTAGGAGCTTCGAACTATTATATTTTCAGGTCCTGAAGACGACGAATCAGCGCTGACCAATAAAACGGTTCAGCCATAACAAACCTGTACGGCAAAGCAGCATTCAACATTATGCAAAGTGCCCAGGCTTCAAGAAAGCCGAACTTGGGAGTTGTTACTCATAAGAGTTGAGGTGAAGGGTGTTGCGACCAAAATTTGAATACGGAGGTACATTGTGATGATGGATCTGCCAGTGTTTACCTAAAACTTCCACTCTGGCTGCTTTCTCCAGAATCGCAAAAATCGAGGGTGACCTTCAAATTATGAAACACACTGTGTTGGCGAGGATTAGTTTGGGTAGTATGTGTTCGCGTTCCAGTGTGGCATAAACGCTCACTGACTGTTTGCCACTCGTAGGAGTCATTTATTCACGCATAGGTCTGTAGGTGGTTTCTCCCCTAACTCCCACGGTCGCTGGTTTTTCAGTTGTCTTGACTTTGAACCTATCCGACCCGCCTAATCGGTAGAGCCCATTTTCCTTTGCCTGCTTTGTTTCCTTGCTTTCGATTAATATTTCCAATCCTTGTTTTCGTGTAGTATAACTCGTGTAATAGGGTATTAAAGAAACAAGGTTTTACAAAGACAAACCAATTGCATGCAATCATCTACCAGAAGTATGAGTCACACACTGTGCGCTGTAATCACAACCATCGCATTTCTACGATACGAAGCGGGTGCGGCTGTGGCGACACAAACTATGGGACGGGACGGTACATTCGTACGATTCGAGTTTCGCGGCAAAGTTCGTGGTCATTCGAAAGGCCCTGTCGCCTATTATTGGGGCACAAACTTGAAGTAGAGTGGATCAGTATGGTAATCCTATTAATCTACTTTACTGCGAATTTGGGCCCCAATAATAGGCGCTAGATTCATCAGGATCGCTATGAATTTCGCCGCGCCAATTGCCGCGCGCAGCTCGAATCGCACGAATGTACACACACCCACTATGGGAAGAAGATCCCAAACCCGATTGTATGAGGTCCCATTCCCTAACTGATGTGTGCTGAGTTTCGCTAAATCGGAGAACCAAGTTATGAGAACTCAGTATAAATATTAATTCTCATGTATGTATGTACCTTTTAAACATGTAAGTACGAAATAGCAGCTATGGGTAACGTGGGCATGAGGCACGACTTGATTAGTCAGTTGACGCATATTAGCCAGTGGGTGTTTGTAGAGTGAGGGATATAGTAGAAGTCGAAGTTTTACAAAATATACTCAGTTTGAAATTTCTTGTTTCCATATTCTTTCACCACTTTAGAAAGCATTCTTACACTTTTTGGATGTTTCTCAATTTTTTGTCTATTCTGCAGAATTAGCGCTTGGTTTCAGTGCCACCAGAAACCGTTCTCAACAAAGGTCACGACACTTCAATGGATCTTTGGGCGTTGGGCATACTGTTGTATGAACTGCTTAGTGGAGCGTGAGTTATTGGGCAGCCATGTTTAGCTCTGGAATTGTTTACAATGTGAGAATGAGAATTTGTTTCAGGCCACCATTCTCAAATTCTGATCCTTTAGTAGTTTACAATGCGATTTTGGGAGGATTCGGAAAATGGGCATGGCCGAGGTAGCTCTTTAACTTTTTTTGAACTTGTGAGTCCTTAGCCATGACACTAGCATTTTAAACTTCAGATATTTCACCAAGCAAGCGACCGAGTTAATCCTATCGTTGTGTAAGGAAGACCCAGACTTACGTCTGGGCTATGGACATCTCGACGACGTTCGTGGGCACCCGTGGTTTGATGGATTCGATTTTGCAGAATTTCGTCTCGGTAAATTGAAAGCACCGATAGTGCCGGTGGTGAGTGTGCTATCATTAATGAGGTCCGTTGAATTTGGTAAATACAAACTATGAAGAAAAAAGTTCTCTGGTGTCAATCAATCCCCTCGAAGGGATGCCCCCTGAATTCGACTTACATTCAAAATCGTTGTGGCATTTTGAGTGCGTATGTGGCCCATACATACAATGTCTTGCGCAGTTGCCAGCCGATGTGTAAGCAAGTGCTTTAATGCTCGTGAGGCTGGTACCAATTAAAGGCACAATTCACGATTATTTTGGGTAATCCAGATTGTGACGAAAAATGGAAGATAAGGTGGAAAATAGTGCGATGAATGTGGAGGGACGCGTGTTTGTTTTGTTTTTTTTTTGTTCATCGGTGTTTCCAAAGTGAAAAAAGGCTTCGAAAACGTTGAACAGGGTCCTGGACGAGGGTGAGGCCAGAAAAATGAAGTTTGGGCCGTTTGGACGAGCTATACAATGTGTGTGATTGCGTACGTGGGTCCTGCTGCGGATAACAGACTATAGTAAGCAAAAATTTACTTACAAGCATAAGTAAACAAAAAAACCTTAGTAACAGCAAAAGTAGCTCACCTTTTTCAGCGTCTAGGAGTAGGAAATTAAATAAGGTATCGCGCCTGCAACAAGTATGTCAGAGGAAAAAAGAATGGGAGAAAAATATCACCTCATCACTCGGTCAACAGCTGATTGTATGTGGGTCCTAGAACGAATTCTCAACGGGACTGCAATCTGTATTGTCTCGACACTCGTCTGACCGTCTGACGTGACATCTATCGAAAGGCGGGAAGGCCACTGACGTTCCCGCTCATTGAATTATCGTGAACTGTGCCTTTAACCGATCCTGGGGGGATGGGCGGCTTGGTTGGCTTGGGCGAATATCCATTCGGGATTCGAACCTGTGACCATGCGTGGATGATAGTGAGCCACTTGCCACTGCACCACCTCTAACCTGACTTGGTAAATACTACGTCTGAGTGAGCTAAGTCCTTGCTCTCAGATCAAGATTGTCTGAAAACTTGCATTAGATCTATTCCGTCATAGATTATGTGCTTCACATATACAACTATTCCGCTTCGATACTCATTAGAAAGAAAACTCATTTTATCGCTGCAGTTCCGCTTTCACTGCTTTCCAAATTTCTCTATTCTTTATGGTTGATAGTAACCACAGTTTACATCAACGCTTTTCCCTCACCCGATTTCAAAGCATGGAGTTGTACCTTCCTAACCTCATCCCATCCTATACTCCATTTCCCGGTCTTCACTGGTGTTGTGCGCATGCGACTTTCCTAGAACTTTTTTCGCGCAATGTTGGCAGTGCATCTTTAGTCATTCCTGCAGAGAGGAGAGCCAGGAAGGGCGCAACAATTTGAAAATTGGAAATGATTGCATTCAAAGTCTAATCTGTTAGCCGGTTCAACCTAAACCCAGAGCAAAAAGTGACCGCTAGAATTTTCCTGCCGCTGCTGCATGGTGTTATTTTTTGCTTTGCTTCAACCTGTCTGTTCTTTTAGTTATAACGTTGAGAATGTGGTTGAATGGGACATTCATTTTCGTGCCCTTGTATGCGCTATCTCAGTGACCTAGTGTCCGATTAGCCAATTCGCAGTCCAACATGTCGCACGGAGTCAGAATCGCACTATGCCATACTCCTCCTCTGTGAGTCATTTGATTTGTACTAAGAACACTGATTCCCCGGCTCAGAACTTCTTAGCACTCTTACAGACCCGCAAAGGCCATGATTTACGTATCACGAAAACATTGCTTTAACAGACCCATGTAACTTGCCATTCAACACATTTTCAGGTTGTTCAAAGTGTCCCTCCGGCCTTGTTCCTTCTCTCATCTATATCTATTAAGTTTTTTACTCATCATCTTTTAAGTCAGCTTACTCTCCGCGATGTAGAGCGGCGGTTGATCCATTATTATTCGAAATACAGTCGGCGCATTAGATCGCTGAAAGCGAAACCAAACACATTGGTTAAACCACAGAAAAAAATCACTTCATAGCGGCGGCGAAGAAATCCTCGCGGTCGATTTCCCAGGGACAAGATGGGTATGATGGGTACATTCGCCCACGCTCATTCGGAGTGCACGCGTCGAAATTCGTCTCGATTCGGACGACTGTGGTCTTATCATAAGGGCGCGTGTTCGATGTGGCAAACGATTATATTACGATCAGCTGATCGTAGGGCAGGACCTCAAGTTCAGAGTAATAGCAATTCCATACATTTTGCTGATTTAGTGAGTGGAGGTGGTGTACTGGCAAGTGGCGCACAATCACACACTCATGGTCAGGGGCTCGAATCCCGGATCGGTACCGGCTTAAGCCGAGCTTTCACTCTGGGTGGTGAAGATTCGTTTGGGAGGGCAAAAGCACTGGCTTGTACATCGGCTGGCCACTGTAAGTCGTTGTAAAAGCCACATACGTATCCAATACGCCACTGCGATTCTGAATGAAAGTCGAATGCATGGGCGCATAGCTCAGACGGGATTGATTAACGCCCAAGACTTGATCTTTTTACACTCTGGACTAATTTCTTGAATAACAGGGAAGAAGGTAAAGCAAAGAGAGGGAGGGAAAGGAGAGAAGCCGAAGCTATCGCCTACTCACCATCAGGTGATCGCAATGATGTGCTCTACGGAGTCTTCCAAATCGCCACGCATTTCTCCGCATGCATCTGCTCACGGGCGATTGTTTCGCCCCCGAGAACTTTTATTCCTTCACGGGTAGCCCATCACATATGGACACTCAATAGAACCAATGTCCATTGTACCAACAACATGCTGCTACTTGTCCTATTTTTTGGTCACCCCGTGCGGAAGTTGCTACAGAATTGATCTTTTTTTCTTTTTAGTGTTCGCCTCTACTAACGGGTTTTTAGATTAACTCAGATGTGGATACGGGCAATTTCGACACTGTTCCTTCAAGCGACTCATTTGCTACGGGTTACGACGAGTCTGGCTGGGATTTTGAATTCTAATTTGAGCTTCTACCTCTATCATTGTACATATTTGATTGCCTGTGACATTGTTTTATGTGCCATATTGTATAGAATTTCATCGCAAGGTTGTTAAATTAGTGACTGCAAGTAACTCTACCGTAGAGATTATCTTTTCTTTTTTTAAACCGCATCAAGGGAATAAAGAATTCTCTCGTTTGTTCGTTCAGGACTGACCAGTTGTGGCCTTTATTGGAGCGACTGCCCACTGGCGTCGTACATTTTCATGATTTTGCTAGCACTGTTTCATGTTGATATGTTTATATACATATATATTGATATAATTTTCTGGAATTTCTTATTGTAAGTTTGTTACCAGATGATCTTCAAACAATAGACAATAACAATAACATCATAATCATCATTCTTTATTGTTTGGATCATTGTGCACAGCCACAACCTTAGTTGAAATACTTGTCTTCGTAGGTTTTTGGGCATACTTTTTAAAATATGACTAATCGAGCAGATTTTCTAGGAAAAACGGGTAATCCCGCGTTTTCCCGCCAAAGTTAACCAATTTTTGATCTTTGAGAGTTCGTTATTTCCCACTTTGTATATGATCGTTTCTGAGGAATTCATAACTCTTTGAATATTGATTCTCCTTTACCATTTTCATTTGCCAACAGCTTATTTGTATTTTAAAAGCTAAGCTCACGTTGAGACTCGGAAATCTGACCATAATTTACAAAAAACCATGATGCGCTTAAAACAACATGTTCACAATTTTGGTATTAATTCTTTTTAAAAAGACTCGAACTTAATTGGAGAAGGTCTCAATGTTCTATTTCTCTTCTTGAGAGAGCATGGCTGATTGTCACTATCAGGAAGGGCGCAACAACGTGCACAACTCAGACTTTTGCCAAAGTTTCAGGCAGAGAGCAATATAAGTCGTAATATATACTTCGGAAACGAGTTTGTTTCATCACACAGTCAAGTTAAGTTGTGAGGCGAAGAACTACATAGTTCCGCCGAACAAAAATCGTCTGACTATTTACCGCGTCTAGTTAACTCCCTAGTCAAGGACTTATACAACAGATCTAGAACAGCCACACATCCAACTTACATTTAGTTCACGACTCAATGACACAATGGATGGTAGTGCCGATTTCGTGTGAAATAATGGACGTTAGGTGGAAGGTAGTGCAAAGGTGGCGAAGAAAGCGCGAAAACCTGCGGAATTTTTAGAAATTTCAGGCTCTTAAAAATAGTAATAAAAAGGGGTTGTGCAGAAGCGCGACGATTGGCATTGGAGGGATGTCTAGATGAGTTCAATTGCCGCAATAGCGTAAAGAGCTGTAGAGGTTAAAAATGGCTGCTTTTATAGTCCGCCGGCCGGCCGGCGTGGAGGCAGTGCTAGCGGGGAGGAGGGAGGCAGACGGATAGGCAAACAGTCCACGCCCCTTCGAGGGGTTGAAAACAAACAACCTTCGAAGGGGCGTGGACTGTTTGCCTTACACTGTCTGCCTCCCTCCTCCCCCCTAGCACTGCCTCCGCCGGCGGACTATGAAAGGACTATGAAAGCAGCCAATGGCAAAAATCTTACCCATAGTATTGACGACACAGTTCATGGCATAGAAACTGTTCCCTTGAAAAAGGAAAAGGAGATGTGGATCGGAGGCTCTGTATTCATAAATGCGTAAGTAACCGTCAGGGTATCTTACACATAATCGTACTGTTCGCTGGCATCCTAACGCTTCATCATAAATGGTGCAGCCAATTACGACCCTCATAAGACAGCCACTTTCGGGTGTGTGTAGGCCCTCGACCTGGCCTTAGCCCATGACTTGGCAGTCTGCAGCAACTTCTTCGCGAAAAGGAAACTCAGAAGGTAACCTACAGCAGTGCAGGGAAAGGAACGGATATAGATCAGTGCTCGTAAGAAGATCGCCCCTCAGAGCTGTAAAAGACATCAAGATACTGTCTGGTGAAAAACTGGCTACGCAGCACAGCTTCTATCAGACATAGCCATAGAACTCCCTAAGAAATCGAGGACAAGAACATAGCGGAGGATCCGGTGGTGGAGGCTGCACCAAGCCGAAAGAAAAAACCCAAACGTAAGATACTTGAAGCTGGTCTCCCAGATCCTAAAGGGCCGATCCAACAGACCTGGAGTAATACCCTGAAAGCCATCCTACGATGTGCGAGGGAAACGCTGGTAGAGACTGGAGATGGATTCCGAAGAGAATGGAAGCATGGGTCTGGAACGATGAGGTCCAGCACGTCGTGAAACAAAAGAAAGCGGTCTATAAGCGGTGGCAGAAGACGCGAGCTCCACAAGACCTAGTTGCCTCAGAACTTCTAAGAGGGTCGCCAAGGCTGCCATAGCGAAAGCAAAGAATACGGATATGGATGCCTTGTACGAGAAACTCGATAGCCGGGGGAGAGAGAAGCTCGTCTTCCAACTGGCGAATGCGCGGCACCGGTCTACTCAAGAATCGGGGTGATGACATCCGTTAAGAACGCGGAGGGAGCAATGCTGAGGAACTCTGGGGAGGTCAGGCATAGGTGGAAAGAATACTTCGCCAGGCTCCTAAACGAAGAATTTGCCCGCGAGAACAGCTCCGAGTTAGAGGCGACAACTGGTCTCATCGAACTCTGGACAGAGGACGAGGTGCGTAGGACAATCGAGAAAATGAAGGCTGGGAAAGCAACTGGTCTGGATGGGGCCCCCATCGAGGCATGGAAGGCGCTTGGAGAGCACGGAATTAAGTGACTCACCCGATTTCTGTACACTGTGACCAATGAAGGAAGCATCCCAGATGCGTGGAGGAGCAGCACCAGTGTTCCCATATTCAAGCGGAATTGGGACACGATGGAGTGTTCCAACTAGAGGGGCATCAGGCTGACTGCTCACACAACGAAACTGTACTAGACTCAAGATTGAGGAAACTCGTCCAGATCTCACGAGAACAGTTCGGCTCCATGCCAGAACGGTCTACAATGCATGCTGTCTTCATAGCAGACAGGTAATGGAGAAGTATCAAGAAAAGTGTATACCTTGCTACCTGGCTTTCCTCGATCTGGAGCAGGCCCTCGATGGTCTCCCACAACAGGTTCTTTGGAGCAAGGAGCAATGGCAGAAAATGCTGGAAGAAGACCAAGTTCCTCAGGTCCGAGGAGTGCACAGAGCCAGAGAGACGGTCTCGAGGAAGTCATTAAAAGAGTACAGGACACCCGGAATCTGGGGAGTGATCTAGCCGCTGATGATAGCCTGGACCAGGCTGTGAAATCTCGGGTAAACGCGGCACGGATGAAGGGGAGGGAGTCCACTGGTATCCTCTGCGACCGCCGGTTCTCCGGGGCACTTAAAGGAAAGGTGTACAGGACAGCGGCCAGGCTCGTGATGATCTACGGCAGTGAGTGCTGGTCCGTGGGAAGGAATAATGAAAGACAGCTCCACTACAGCTGAGATGAGGATGCTCAGGTGGGCCTGCGGCTGGACGCGACGGGACCGGATCAGAAACGAGGACGCAGAGCGGTCATAGGCTGCTTTCATAGTCCGCCGGCGTGCCGGCATGCCAGACGAGGTAGTGCTGGGGGAGGAGGGAAGCAGACAGTAGGTCGACGCAGTCGCGTCGCGCCCAAGCCCCTTCGAAGGGTTGAAAACAAAGAAAAACAAGACCAGAAACCATTTGCACAAGCCTTTGGTTGTTTGGTTTTTGACCTTGTTTTTCTTTGTTTTCAGCCCTCCGAAGGGGCTCGGGCGCGACGCGACTGCGTCGACCGACTGTCTGCCTCCCGCCTCTCCCCTAGCACTACCTCGGCTGGCACGCCAGCTCGCCGGCTCGCTCGTCGGCACGCCTGCACGCCGGCGGACTATGAAAGCAGCCATACAAGTAGACCCTGTACAGTTGAAAATGAGAGAACAGCGCCTGCGATGGTACGAACGCGCAATGAAAAGATCACCGAACCATCCAATAAAGGAGGCAATGGAGTTCGAAGCACAAGGGAAGCGACCGCGAGGAGTCCCAAAGAAGAGATGGCGGGACGTAATCAATATGGACCTCGCCGAAGCTGAGGTAACGGCAGAAGATGCTGTAAATAGAACGAAATGGAGGCCGCTACAAGAATAGCGGACTCTGCGAGCACGCGGGATTGAGCTAGAAGCTTCAAGAAAATGGTCACAAGGGACCTCAAAGAAGAAGTGGCGGGATGTGATAAAGCTGGACTCAATCAAAGTCTGGGCTACAGCAGAAAATGCTTAAGGTAGAAGGAAATGGTGACGATTGGAAGAACAGGGTTCCTCGTATGGAGAAAAAACCGTACGCAAAAACTTGATTCCAGATTTAAACTATTTGCAGTAGCACGAAATCAAATTGGGGATGGTGATCATTTCATTCGCGTAGACATTTAGGGACCATTTGATTTCCACGAGAGCCTGAAAGAAATCGAGCATGTACTCGAGTTCCAAAGCTGCTTGAAATATGAGCTGATGTTGGTATGTTTGGCACCTTTTCGATCAGAGAAGATACAAGATCACCACACTCTTTACTCCGACAATATTGCTTAAATAGCGAATAGTAGAGAAGAATCTTAGGACCATTTAAAGAACGACCAGAACGTAGTGAGAATGGGCTCTGGGTGAATTAGTTATAAACCGTGGTCTCAATCTTGAGCATCAGAGTCAATTGCGCAACTAGACTGCTCTGGCGAATGCGTTGAAGGACTTCAAGATTTCGATATCTGCTGTGCTGTAAAAGCTTGAATAAACATTGCGCAGATGAAGTGAAGAGTGTTTGGAGGTATCTTCTGCGATCAGCGGTGCTTCAGGAGACTCAAAGGTAAGGTATACCGTATAGCGGTGAGGGACACGACTGCAGGGTGTGCTAGCCAAGGATCCCAAAAGTGCAGCTCCAATAGGCCGAAACAAGAAAGTTTAAATGTTCCAATGGTTGGGAGCGGAAAAAGTGTTCCAGGATGTCTATGCAAACAGCGCCTTACCGGTCAGTGATGATAATCAGCGCGATGGTATTGACACCTACTGGGAAGACCATAAGGTCAGTCGTCAGCAGAAGCAATGGAGCTAGAAGCTTCAAGAAAATGGTCCCAAGGGACCTCAAAGAAGAAGTGGCGGGATGTGATAAAGCTGGACTTAATCAAATTCTAGGCTACAGCAGAAAATGCTTAAGATAGAAGGAAATGGCTACGATTGGGAAGAACAGAGTGCCTCGTATGGAGAAAAAACCTTATGCAAAAACTTGATTCCAGAGTTAAACTATTTGCAGTAGAACGAAATCAAATTGGGGATGGTAATCATTTCATTCGCATAGACATTCAGCGACCATTTGTTTTTCACGAGAGCCTGAAAGAAATCGAGCATGTACTCGAGTTCCAAAGCTGCTTGAAATATGAGCTGATATTGGTATGTTTGGCACTTTTTCAATCACTGCGCTTTAACGTGTTCAAAAGAGCCAGGTCATGCTACCATTTTGATCTGGAGATTCGATATCGTTGCGTGGTGTACGCAATATTCGGCACACTTCATACCATGCCTCCTCCAGTTGGCATGCTGTTTTGGAATGCGTTCTTTTCCTCATTAGCCGACCCATTAGCCGTATCCATCCATTCATTTACTTATTCCATCAATTATGAAAACACTTTTTGTCTCCATCAATATTTCCTTCTAAAAATCAGATCCCTCGCGTACTTTTCTATAGCTTTCATTTTCTTCCGTAATACGTCTTCACTTGATGTTTCTTTGATTGCTGTTTAACTTTAGGCGATCCACCATTAAGATCATGCCCCTTGGAGGAAAGGCCGTGAATCAGCATGTAGATACCACAGATAATAGATTAAGTTGGCATATTCTTTTCGGTGGAAATGTAGTGTAGTGTGGGGATGCCAGAGCCCTTTTGTGCTCTGCATCTTTTTGAAAGTTAGGAGAGGAGCTTCGGGGTGGGAGAGATGATTATCTCGTGCAAAAAGCTGGGATGAGGTAAGAATTGGACACCCAACTGATTCACCGACCCCGAAACTCCTTCCCTAACTTTTAGAAGGGGAGGAGCTCCGGGATGGATGAGATGATTAGATGGGGTAAGAAAAGAAGAGACGCAGAGCACAAAAGTGCCTTGCACCCCCAAATACACTTTCGTCTTCTCTTCAATACCTTCCAGCAAACAAGTGTTTTCACCTATATTAGCAACATCATGAATGAAACCTTGGGTAGTGACCATGTGGGTATGATCAGAACTCAGAGTGTTGCATTTTAAAAAACCACGTCAGAAACTTGTGATATCGAAGGGACGAACTGCTTGTTCTTCATAATTTTTTTTTGAGCACAAAAAATTGTCGATCAAAAGGTCCGAAGCCAGCGGAATGGAGGACTATTCGGGTTGCTCTACATATTTGGTGGAGAGCGGAGAAAGCAACTTGGGGGCACGCGTTGTCATGAAGCAGGTGAATTGCCGTTACGCTTTTTTCAAAAAGTCGCGGCTGGCTCGTACAGTTGCGTAGCGCTCGTCATCGATTTCAGTATCACTTGAGGGAAACCTTGTTACGTGCTGCTTCTGATTGACCTGCGTTAGCGAATGTTTTCCTCGGAGGATTCAAAAAGCACGGCGATTGAAGTTCTTGTAGGAGATCTAAGACTCGTTCACAGTTTGCCGCACGAACTTCCGAATATCCAAAAAAAGTGTACAGACAAAGACTGACACACCCATTGCGCAATAGGTGGCCGACAAGTATTTTGCTCCATTAGGAAAGAACCATCCTTCAGCTCGGGCCATGAATCCTGTCGCGAGGAAGGTTTTGCGCACTCAGAGATTGACTGCCATTGTACAGGTCTATGGGAGCCTGGTATCGCTCGAGAAGGCTAGACAGCTGGTCGCTAATGTTGAGAGTAGAACCTCACTTCGTGTTTTGTGAAGCGATTGTGCCACTCGGTGGCCGTCTGATTTGAGACGCATAAAGTGCCGAGCCGAACACACCGTTGATTTCATCGGCCACTCTGCGAGGAGGAGGAGTGTCGAGGTAGAGCTGCTCGTCACTCTCGCTGGGAACTGATTCTCTCGGCGCTTTTGTGTAGGTTTCACACAGTAGGTTCCAGAACCCTCAAGCATAATTCATTCTTTACTTTTTGGGAACCAATCAGTGTCCGTTGTAATGCCGAAGAGCTACAAAATAACTCTAGCAATAGCTAAATTGTCATCACAATTCCTTTCTGCTGCCGGTCTACAAGTCTTCCGATTTGCCTTTGAGTTTTTCTTTATAGACTAGAATTTCACGAACACAGAGAAAATTGACCGGAACAGGGATGTGGTTCGTGGATAGGGGTGTATAGAGTTATGGGATTTGCAAGAGGGCAGTGTTAGGTACTGAGCTTGTTCCACGAATTTTGCGATAGCGTTATCAGTTCTCCTGAAGTTTTTTCAGATAGAAACGTTATCAGTTCTCTAAGAACTTTTTTTCTGGACAGAGGGTATGCACCAGAGAGTAGCTAGCAATGGATCATGACATCTGCTCTCTCTTAGACCAGTTGGCTGTGCATGTAGGCGGGTTCACGTTATTGCACTTACGATCTTTATCCTTCATGCGTTGCTGCGACGTGTCTCGTGACGCTACCTTATAATAATCAGTATTTCAGACAAGACATCCGCTTCGGAGGTAGCTAGTGGTCGGAGATGGCAATAATAAATTTTTGAGCAACATCAAATTTCTTTGACGTATTCACATCCAACTTCTTTATGACTATTTTTCCAAATAGCCTACTTCAGAGGCACAGCTCACGATAAAAATGAATTCTGAACGTCACATTTCTCCCTGGGATAAACCCCCAAGGGTAGCACAAATACGTAGGTTGCCTTTTATATTTCGGGATTTGAGAACAGGAACAAATACTATTTATTGAAAATTGCTTAACTGCCTTTCAAAATTCTCCACATTATGATCTATACACTTTTGCCTGGGCTCGAACCGATTTTCGAAGCACTTTTGCCACTCTGATTAAGGTAACTTTAAAACATGCATTGCGAACGAAACAACGGCTTCTTCAGGTGTCCAAAAACGTTGACCTCTCATTTTATTTTTTACGTACGGGATGAGTAGAAGTCACCCGGGGACTACATGGCTGATGACCTGTCAAATCGTTGTTTTGAGTGCTCAAAAATGCAGTTGTTTGAGCCGATGTGTGGGAGCTCACATCGTCGTGGCGAAGAGTGGTCCGTCTTCAGCAGTTGGTTTTCCTGATTTTTTAAAAGTCAACTGGCAAACAAATGGTGGTATACCACTCAGAATTGACTGTTCCGCTTGTTCTAGTGGTACGGTTGCGACATGTCGAGTTTTTCCAAAAAAAAAAAACAGTAGATCAATTACTCGTAAGTGCTTGGTGCGCGGACAGCTTTTGTTGGACTTGGCTCATCTTGAAATACCCATACGGTCGACTGCTATTTACTTTCGGGCTCATACGCTAACTCCATGATGTCGTACCTGTCTCGATGTCGTAGACGTGCTTCGAAGCACCGCGATCGTATTTTTCAAAGGCACTGTTCACGAAAAAATGGTTTCGGAGATTTGCACATGGTTTGAATTCGAAGCCCCCTCTGATNCGCCCCTCGCTAGGCTGACTACGAGTTCAAATTGTCCTTCACCACATTCGCACTGGAGCGAAGTTGGTGAAAAATCGATACGCTGACTGGCAAATTGCCAGGAATGCTCAGCTGGTCGACCGCCTCGTACAGAAGCTCGTATTTAGCTGTCATTTCTATTATTCTACTATTATTCTGCGCTATTCTCTTCTGAGTATTCCCTGCCTGCCGTCGTCGAATGGATGAGGTAAGTATTTCAGGGGGATAATAATAGCAGGGAGAAATCCGATCAGCTGTTTGGGTGTGTTGTCTGTATTGCAGACATTGCGTCGCCTTCGTGCATTCTCGCCCGAACACTCCCTAACCGCCGTTATTTCAGTGTGAGACTAGTCCAACCCCCTTTCCAGCTCTTTTTTGACCCTTTCTATTTCTTTTTGTTCATCGTTTTTTGCGCTTTTTCCGTTGTTATCGCTTTATTCTAGAGTAGTTCTATCAATTCCCGTCAAAAAAGGGTACCCTAACTTTTTTGTGAACGGTGCCTTCAAGCATTTCTCTCGACCAATCGACACGAGTCCCTTTTTTGGGGGATTGACAATTTTTCAAAAACAGTTTTTTTTTACAGTCGAATGTTCATGCAAAATTGAATGTAAGCTAGTCCCACTAGTGCCTAAGGTTGCCTCGATCTCACGATAGGTCGCATGACGATCTTGCAGTGTTAGTTTGTGCACAGCATCAACCGTTTCCGGAACGACAACTGATTTTGGACGACCTTCACGAAATTCGTCTTCGAGTGAACTCTGACCTCGGGTGAACTCACAGTACCATCGATAAACACTGGCCCTGGATGGAGCTTCATCACCAAAAATTGAACTAAGTTCATCCATGCATTGCTGTTGAGTTAGGCCACGTCGAAAGTTGTAGAAAATAATCGCGCGAAAATGCTCACGAACCAACCCCATATCTTGGCCTAATCAAAATCTTATAACCTAGTGTAAACAACACAAATCGCGCTCAAATTTCGCAACGGAACCTCAAAATATTCAAACTTCACGATAGTGGTGTCAGTTGCTAGATTGCTACACTAGTGTTTCCAAATCCCGAAATATAAAAGGCAACCCTCGTATGCTGTCGGATCGGAAAATGGCCAGACGGGAAGGGTCTCAAAATCGGCTTAGGTGACGTACACATCTGCAGGCCGAGCTAGTGCTAGGGGAGGGGAGGGAGGCAGACGGTCGGTCGAAGGGCTGAAAACAAAGAAGAACAAAATCAAAAACCAGGGGCTTGTACGAATGTTTTTTGGTCTTTTCTCTCTTTGTTTACAGCCCTTCGAAGGGGCTTGGGCGCGACGCCACCGCGTCGACCGACGGTCTGCCTCCCTCCTTCCCCTTAGCACTGCCTCGGCTGGCACGCCGGCGGACTATGAAAGCAGCAACTGCGTTGTAGAGGATGTATAGCTTGCATTTTTCTCACCGGAATGCACACTTTGCACGCAGGCGGTATGCTGTGGCCAGTTGCACGCCACGATGCCCACATTTGCACAGTTCGTCCAATCACCCCTTCCACGCAACTTTTGTCGTTACATTTTCGTTCAACCCTTAGTTTTACTACTTTTTTGAAGTTTATGTTTGTCTGGAAACGGCGATTTTCACGTTTTCTTCGCCTCTTTTGCCCGATTTTGAACTATCACTTCCATCATTCGTCTAAAACTGGATACCCTTGAATTATCTGAAAGTGTGCGTTTATTTTTTCAACAAAATGTAGATTGAACCATATATCATCGATGACCTAGGACTCGATCATGACAGAAATCATTGTCCAGAGGGGAGGTCAATATGAACCGCTTTTATGGTAGTTTCCATGCAATTATATTCGCTGTCATTGCCATTGCTGCCTCAGCTGCGACGCATAATTGAACCAGCCTTCGGGCCCACTCGCTTTTATCTGAAATGCCTTTGCTTTTTATAGAATTTTACCGCAACACCTAGCATGCTCAATCATACCATCACCATTGATTTTATCCCCTGTAAGCGTTTTTTTCTCGCTCTCTCTATGAAGACAATCGTAGCTAATGGTAGGAGCAGAGTGCATAGAGGCACCATCTGAAATAACTTGCAGTCAAGAGAATGCGCCAAAGGTATATTTCATTCTACGAACTTACATAGGCACATTCCTTGTATGGGTCATACATTGGACTACGGAACTTGGTAAGTCGAAGATAAGCCATAAGAAAGGCATAAATGGCAAACGTTGTCAACTGTATAGTTAGAATCACGCACAGCATAGCCGAGGTGGAAATGTTCTCCGAGGTTTGGTATCGGGAAGTTAACGTTCTCCTGAAAGCTTAAAAAATTTCTTCTAGTGCTTCTTGGACAAGATAGTTCGAATTCGGATTTATGATCAGCTTCAGCGTTTTTGAACGGAAAAGATGAGAGTGAGGTCTTGCATGTAGACGATCGGAACATTTTTTGAGCTCGAATGTAATCTTAAAGCAGTTTTAGAAACGTTCTCTCCGAACTTCAATTTGGTATTGAATCCTGCATCTTTGACATCAAGCGAGAAACGAGCTTCTGCTGAGATATTCTGGGAATCAAACGGCTGCCCGCCTCCCATGCTTCAGACAGGCAGGTTGAACTGCGGCGTTCTCATATTTGCTCCATCTTTAGGAGAGAATGGGAGGGATTTGGGTTGTTGATGTACAGGGTGGGCCAAAATTATGATTACAGCGCGCGCTGACGTTCATTGCAAATTTTTCCTATGATCATAACAATTCATTGAATTTCTTCCATTTCACAAAGTAGCTTACGTTATTACCTTTCTAATGATACTAAACTTTTGGTAGATTTTTAACATAATATAAGCGTAACTATTCCGTGAATTAAACGTCGCTTTGCATTTATAAACACTTTTGGCACGGTGCATCTACAGACGAACTAGCGAAACAAGGCAGGTATTGCATTCAACCATAAGACGCTCTCGAGAGTTGGCAACAATTGCAGATAGGAGTGGTGAACCTAGGAGAGCTGTGGTTATATTTAGGGGAAGTGTCAAGAAAGCAGGGCAAAGGTCTACGTAGGAGCAAAATTCATTCTGAGTCCAAAAAGGACAAATGAATGGATATGTCACGAAATTTTCTGCGTGAAATCGTGAAGCATCTCCTGCACAACGAGATCATTATACGATCAGAAACTGATTCCCCCAGAGAGCAGGCTGAAGAGAAGAGAAACGGCGGCTAACAAAAGCTGCCCTGTCGCATCCGAAAAAATTGTCCTACGGAATCCCTGTTCACCGACGAAAAAATATTCACAGTGAAAAAGGTGCTCAATAAGTAGAGCGACAAGATTTATATGAAGCTCAAAGAAATGAAAGTGATACAGCGCCTGGCTCACTAACTTTCTGTGATGGCCTGTACCAGCATCACCGCCGGGGCAAAGACACCGTTCTTGTAAATTATATTCTTGTAAATTATGGAGTGATAGTTGGTCTGGAGGCCTGTTTGTTCTCTTCGTGCGCAATAGGACACTTTGGTGATTCGAACCGGTCATAATGTCACGATGAAGCTCCTGACCGCAGAACAGAAATTGTCTAGAAATTTCGTGAAAGGGGTTCTTTGACTTCATAACCTTTGATCAGTGACCACTCTGTAGCCCTGACCTAAATCCCATGAATGTCTCAATGTGGTCAGCCTCTGAGATGAAAGCATCTTTTAGCCCAAACAAGAGGAGAAATAATCTCGAAAATGCTTAGCAAAAAGCTGGGACCAACTCGATGACCCTAGCTGCGTGCCACCGTCAATGCCGTCCATCGTCGTCTTTGGGGTTGGGTGAAAGTAGAAAGCAACAGATCCCAGTCTCTATGTACAGTTTTGATAAGAAATTTGTGCTAACCCTTTGATGAAATTGGTTTGCACTATTGGCTTTCTATTCGTTTTCTGCGATGTGATTTCCGTGTAATCACAATTTTGGCCCACCCTGTAGATCGTGGTTTCATTTGGCTACTCTGGATAAGCGGCTTTGCCTAATCTCGCATGCCTTCTATAAAATCAAGACTTTTTCTATAAAGTCTACCACGATGGCTACGGCACAGGGACAAATGCCGACGATGGTTTGCCCAGACTCGGACCGTGGTTTCTCAACCGGCACTCTAATTTATTGTCAATCTAATGAATCTTGTGTGATCCATACTCAGCAACGACGGTTTTCTGTTTGTCTCATGTGGTTTTAATGCAAATATAGCAGTATCTAATGTCTCTTCTGAAGTTTTTACAGTTTACTTGTTTGACATTCATATCTAACAGAAACATATTTCCCCTGTGAATCATGTCGAACAAACTTAAGCATCAGCAATGGAATGCTTTTCCTGACCCGTGGGTTAATCACAGAACCATGGACATCCTCAGAAAGTAACTTGAGCAAATCCCGTCCGGCAAAATTTCACATTGTAGTGGAGGAGATCCATGGATGCTATTTTTCGAGCGTCTTCTGCGGCTGAAAACCTTTTTGCATCACGCTTTCTCGAAGTATCGAAATCAAGTACATAAATATGCTGCAATAAACAATCGCTACAAAGATCGCTGCAGGTGTTCCTTGAAGTCGGTCCATTTTTTCCCTTGCGGTATCATTACTTACATACGTGGAGCTGTATCTGTATGTTGTCTTTGCGCTCCAATTGAGTGATGATTTAAAGCCCTTTCTTGAGACTTACAGTGGAAGGATCCCAAGTCGAAGTGGCCATTTGAATTGGGACCAACACTGCTAGACGTATTTTTTGATGCCGATTTCAAATCTGCATTCAAAATCTGCCAAACGATTCTATGGACGATGTTATGGGGGTGGTCTCCGGAAAGTGCTCAATAGGGGAAAGCACAAAAGCCATTCATGTTCGCCAGCGGCCCAGTAGTGGCGGCTTGGAGTGGAGGTAAGCGTGACGCTTCACAGGCACGGGACCAAGGATCGGGTTTGGTTGGCGGAGGCGTTTTTGCATCTTGCAGGACTTTTTCCTCCAGGTTTTAAAAATCTTTCTATGTCAGTTTTACCGCCTTCAGCGACTTTTTAGTTGATGGAGACGAGTCAATTCCAACTTAAACCGTCTTTCACAGTTATCGATTAAATTTTGAGAAAGTGTGGGAACCGGATGATGAAGAGGAAACAGCAAGCACATCTCGTTGATGAGCACATCTCGTTGGTCGTTGATGTTTGGTAATGTGTAAGTGTCCAAAGAGTAGGTGTGGGCTCTTCTTCCCAGAACATTTGTTAGAGCGAGGTAACAAACAAATCCAAGTGGAAAGCGCCATCGAAAAAGTGAATTTTTTCATTCGTTGCACTCACTGTGAAAGACTTTTTGTTTTGAACGCTTCGTGCTAGATTATCGCACCAGCTTATAATAGGTAAAAGTTATCCTACAGTGGATTTGAAATGTATAACAAAAAACGGAATTTTTGCAATGTTGGTGGTTGGAGTAGATTAGGGACGGTTTAAGTGGGAACTGACTAGCATCCATCAACTAAAAAGTCGCTGAAGGCGGTAAAACTAACATAAAAAGATTTTTACGACCTGGAGGAAAAAGTTTTGCATGATGCAAAAACGTCGCCGCCCACCAAACCCGATCCTTGGTTCCGTGCCTATGAAGCNTCACGCTTACCTCCATTCCAAGCCACCACTGCTGGAATGCCGGCGACCATGGCTTCTGTGCTTTTCCCTGTTGAGCGCTCTCCGGAGACCACCTTCGTAACTTCGTTCAGAGAATCGTTTGGCAGATTTTGAATGCAGATTTGAAATCAGCATCAAAAAATACGCCCAGCAGGATAGGTCCCATTTCAAATGGCCACTTCGACCTGGGATCCTTCCCTTGTTAGTTTTTCTGCAGTGCATTTATTGCATTGATATACTGATCAATTTGACTACAACACTGCTTTGTAACTTTTAAAAACTACGTTTTTCTATTCAAGAGAAGACAGCTCCACCGTCGTCGTTCTAACGGAATTCAAAAGGACTGTTGTTGAATCAATCCTCCCTTCGGTGTTGCAAGGAGCCATGTGTAGTTGGAGTGTCATCCTGGAGGGCCTCGATGCTCTTATGAGAGAACGGGCCATTACCGTTACGTGAACAGTTTTCGAGTCATCGAGTTTGATAAAGCAATCTTTACAAGACCGTAAAGGAAGATGATTCAAGCCCTCTCCCATTTTCCCACCTCCTTCTCCGATGTAGATTGAAGCAGTACAATGATAGTATTATCACTAGTGACAGACAGCAAACAAGGAATACCACAGCGAATGCAGCCGTCACTTTTACGGCCTTTGAGTCGGTGACCATAAGGCTGTTCGTTGTTAGTACGTTAGCAATAATATCTCGGTAATCTCCAGCGGTTTCGAAAATTGTGAGCAGCAGCTGAACATTAAGTTTCTTTCGAAATAACATCGTATCATTTTCCTAACAGAAGCTAAATATCGAGTTCTATTCATACTTTTGACAGATCATTTAAACAAAGCGTCACCTACGTATATGCACATTACAGGGTTGAAGGCGCAGTTCATGGTAGAAATGGCTTATGAAATTCCTCTAGGATGGACCTGTGGTCTCCATGGTTCCACGTGGGGCACTACCGGGTCGAAAAACGGCCTAGTCACCTTTCACTAATTTTGAAGCATTTTTTCGAACATTCATCGGTTTTTGCGCTTTCTTGGCCACCCTTGAGTACTCTGCAACATATACCCAATATTTGGTATGATCCAGGTACGTCAAAACTATCGAGGATTGCGTCTTTCGAGGAAGGGGAAGGTGACAAAGACTACGGGTGCAGTTTGGTGTTTTCCCCGCTTTGTAAGAAAAGGTTATCATATTGTCATATATGGTTTGAATTGCGAGCTAGTACACCGTGGAATGTGTATGTTTTCTTTGGGTTACTTTACATTTCGGGTAATTTTCCTACATAGCCGAAGTCAGGAAATCCTTGACCTTTATGTAAATCAAAGTACGACTTACAAACCAGGATAGTGACGAGAACAGCACCAAGCGCTCGACGTTGCTTCTCATAAGTGTCTACCCACACAGTTGCTACAATTCGTTCAATGATCATCACGAGCTGCATGTTCTGCATACACAGATTCGAATAAACAATCACCGTGTGCGTAGCAATATAGAACACTCGCGGAAGAAACAAATGACACGGGTTTTCAACAAAGAATGACAGTATCAACTGGTAAACCTAAAATCAGCGGCAGATCAACCGTTGATGCTGGATGCCTTTACTATGAATCAAGGCCACAATTTTATTGCAAAAAAAGCAATACGAAATCAGCAGTCGGTGAATAGTGATCCGGTTCATTACCTTTTTCTGTCCACCTCTGCTGTTACTACGAGTTGCGAAAAGGCACAGTTAACGATAAAAAGATCTCTGAGATTTCCCATTTGAATAAACATGTGACCCTCAGGGAGACAGCAATAGGGACGCTGTCGAGTCGAAAAACGGTTTCAACAGAGCGTAATAGGGAGCTTCAAAACAGACTCAGCCAACGTATACATCCAAAGGTGGACAAGTTGTGATGGTGTTGTAAAAGCTATAGGGGTGGCACCATACGCACTACGCACACTCACAATTTGCACGCAAAGAACTTCCTTTAGTCAGCTGTGCTTAGTGGCGAACACATTGAACAGCTTGTCCTAGTGACTCTTCCATGCTTCTTTTGTCGTCACGTTCTCATCCGATCTTTTATTCTCTTATTACTTTATTAAAGCCTTATATACAGTGCGTTTCATAAGTATAAGATCAGCCTCGAATTTGGTATTTACAGGATAAGCAGCCAAGCAGATATTTTTCTGGCACCACCATTAGGTTTCCCTTAGCTTATATTTTCAATCAAAGACTTTGTTTCTCTGACAAGGAAGGTCTTTCAGGGCGTGGGACGCTTTTCGAAAATGGTTTTTTGCATGGTGTAGGGGCATAAGCACTGAGTACAGAACTATAGTCCATTTCCGCTAAATGGCCTTCTGAATGCCAAAAAAAGAGTGAAAATGATTTTGTCATAAATTGTCGTTTTAACCCACTGAACGTCGTTTGTTTCATTCATGGCGTCGTCTGT
>UZAF01016242.1:0-40120 GCA_900617895.1 Haemonchus placei | reverse complement strand
ATGCCATCACGTCGATGAAGAACTGTACAGCGCCCGGTCCCGATAGGATCAAACCAGAACATCTGAAGAGTATACCACCAGTCATCATCAAAACTCTGGCTAGGCTCTTCACACGGTACCTGTCGGAATGCAAAGTGCCCACGTCGTGGAAAACTAGCAAGACTGTGTTGCTGTACAAGAAGGGAGATCCAGACGATATTGGCAATTATCGCCCAATCTGCCTGCTGTCCGTAATCTACAAGCTTTTCACTCGTGTCATCCTAAACAGGATTGGCAGAATATTAGATGAAGGACAGCCATGCGAGCAAGCAGGGTTTCGGAGAGGGTTCAGTACAATCGATCATATCCACACCCTAACAAGGCTCATTGAAGTATCGCGAGGATACAAAATGCCGCTATGTCTTACGTTTATCGACTTGAAGAAAGCCTTTGACACCGTTGAGACAGAAGCGGTAATTGAAGCCCTGGGCAACCAGGGTGTTCCTACTCAATATATAAGGATGCTTCGTGAGCTCTACGACAGCTTCACGACCAGGATTTCACCATTCTATAAGGAAGTCATTGTCAACGTGAAGAGAGGTGTTCGGCAAGGCGATACTATTTCGCCCAAACTTTTCAGTGCCGCCCTCGAGAATATCATGCGTCATTTGGAATGGGAAGACTTGGGAGTGAAGGTCGACGGCCGCTTCCTACATCACCTCCGCTTTGCAGACGACATCGTGCTTATAACACCGAACATCGAGCAGGCGGAACGAATGCTGGCCGAGTTTGATAGTGCTTGTGGAACGATCGGCTTGAGGTTGAACCTAACGAAGACGATGTTCATGAGAAACGGATTGGTACCTGATGCTCCTTTCATGTTAAACGGAACGAATATCTCCGGATGCTCCAGCTATGTGTATCTAGGTCGGGAAGTCAACATGATGAACGACCTAGCTCCAGAGCTGTGCAGAAGGGAACGCGCCGCGTGGGGAGCATTCAAGAATATCGAGGGAGTAGTGAAGAAGACAAAGAATATCCGGCTCCGCGCTCACCTTTTCGACACTGCTGTCCTTCCTGCTTTGACGTACGCCTCGGAGACCTGAACTCTACGAAAGCAGGATGAGCCTGCTGTAAGCGTTATTCAACGCGCTTTGGAAAGGACGGTGCTCGGAATTTCCCTATACACTCAAGTGCAGAAGGGAATCCGGAGTTCCGAGCTCCGTCGCCGAACGAAGATCAGGGATGCCGTTGATTACGCCAAGAAATCGAAGATCAGGTGGGCCGGACACGTTATGCGATATGGTGATGACCGTTGGACCAGGGCGGTTACTGACTGGATCCCTTGGGACATCAAACGAACTCCAGGAAGGCCGCCAACGAGATGGTCAGACTTCTTTACGAAAGCTCTGAATGAAAGGAATGTTGAACCTCGTGTCCCTGAAGCGAGAACGATTCACTGGACCACTCTGGCTCGTGACAGGGACGAATGGAGACGTTACTGGCGCCCGCTTGAGGAAGTCGATGATTAACGGGACGACAGGTGACAGGTGACCTTCGTTGCCAAGAGCTTCAATTACCGCTTTTGTCTCATCAAAGGCTTTCTTGAAATAGGTGAGCGTAAGGCATAACGGCATTCTGTACACTCGCGATACTTCAATGAGTCTTACAACAATGAGGATGTGATCGATTGTGCCTAATCCTTTCCGAAAACCTGCTCACTCGTATAGCTGTCCTTCATCTAATTTTCTGCCAATCCTTGATTAAAGGTTTATCAATTACAGGCAGCAGAGAGATTTGGCGATAATTGTCGAAGTCATGTGAATCTCTCTTCTTTCACAGCAATACGGTCGTGCTAGTTTCCCACGAAAAGGGCACTTAACATTCTGTCAGGTACCGCCGAAGAGCCTGGTCGGAGTTCTGACAATAACGGTGGAAGACTCCTCAGATGTTCTAGTTCGATGGCGGGACCGGGCGCCGTACAGTTCTTTGTCAACGTGATGGCATGTCGAATTTTGGAAGGGAGAAAGGAAATTTCCTTCTTGCCTAATATGGTAGGTAGGCAGATGGAGGTGGCTGCCGCAATCGAGATGCAGTAATGATTCCGTCAGGACAAGAAGGGACGTCATTTTGGTCTTATAAGTGGCCAAGTTAGAGTGGGTTCGCAAATTCTCTCCCCAACCTCAGCGGTTTGAGCCAAAATTGCGGTCCTTCTTTCTTTCAAATCTTCCTTTATCGCTTCTGTGCATAGCTTCGCAAATTCAGACTTTCTTGAGATCTTTGAGACTCTGTTTTCATGGCGCTATCTTAAAGTTGTTCGACAAGCCGGTAAGTATCCCAGTTGAAAACGGTCTTTGGGTTTCGTTTCCTGATTTCGCAGCTTTCCTCCACACACTGAAAAACGGAATCTAGCTCGGAGGAGACTATGGTCTAATCCGTGCAGAATTTCGGAACAACAGCGACGTCAGGCAAAACTTTCGATTAACGATGATGTTATCTATTTCACTATGGGTCTATACCACCCCGTGACTCCAAGTCCATCGCAAGATCGCAAGTGAGAGGGCTACTGATACTGCAAAATCAGCTTTCCACCCCGCTTATCCTGTTCCATTCTATGAGCCCTGTGGAGCTCATACGCCCCTCTCTTGAGGCCAATCTTAGCGTTGAAATCACCGACGGTGACCTTGGGAAAATCCTCGCTGTAGAGCCTCTACTGATCCCTATGAATTCCTTTTAGTTCTTCTTCTTCGTAGATCGACCTTGGTGCGCAGACAACGAAGATGCATGCATCCGATGCAAACGTTCGTGCAACGAAAGTGCAGATCGCCTTTTTAGACGCTTCCCTTTTAGACAGCCTTTCGTAGCCCTGAGGTTATGGCAGCCGCTTCCAGGCGGTCCTAACCAACGCTGCCATATTTTTGCATGGGTCCGGTTGATGGAAAGAAAACACAAGTTGAAATCTAATAAACAGAAAATCAATTTTGGGTTTGATGCAGCACAAAATATGCACAAACAAGCACAAAAAAGTAGAATAAAGATTAAAGCAGATAAAAGTGTGGTTAAAACTTGTCAGGTATCAAAAGCAAGGTAAGAAAACCTAACCGCCGAACGAGTTCTAAAATGTCCTCATTTGATATAACGCCGCAAGCTGTTCTGTATTGTGCTAAACTTTGAGGCACTGCAAGTTTTTCAGATAGCCTGGGATATTCAGCGAACGCTCTTGAAGTGAAGAACCTGGCTCATTAACACGTTGACGACAATGCCGCGCAATGGTGCGCGACAGCCAGTCTGTCTCGTGGGACGATGTCGCTCAATGCTGCGCGAAGATTCATTACTTAATCCAAAATGTGTTTGCCCGTTCCTTTTTTGTGCAGATCTTTAATTTAGGCTTACAAGTGTCTAAAATAGCACCGGCCAGCTATCAAATGAATTCAAAGACTAATACGTCATTTTTATTTACAACTAGCAATCATTACTTGTTTGGAAACAAACTAAACAACAAAATTAACTGCATTTACTGGGTTTTGTCTTAGTCATCTTGGCTTTTGAAGTACTTAATCCTAATTTTCCTTATCTTTTCGCAATACAGAAACCAAGTATTGACCAAGGCAGTTTGGACTGTTTCCAACGGGCTCGGTGAAGCTCCATCTGCCATACTTTTGAGCAGAGTTCACCCATATGTTCTCTGCTCCTTCCTTCGTCGTAGGAATCATCTGAGATTTCATGGTCGGGATCATTAGTGTAAGGAACACCCGCAGGAGCCATATCGTCGCCATCCAAACCACCTAGAGCTTCATCATTACTGTCGAGCATGGTTGGTGGTCAAGTTGTCAAAGCTTTCGCTAAACTCCTCGATTTCAATATCCGCACACATATCAAGACAAAGATACCAGCAAGGATGATGATACTCCCAGAGATCCTACTTATATACGCCGACTCAAAAATCACCATCAAATTTGAAATTACCCCGAGTAGCCACAAATGTTGTGCACAATTCGATTGTTGCTGGGTGCTTTGCGAAAAATACTGTCATACATGTTCTTCTCAAATGTTCTTGACTGTAATAACTCATTTTTCTGAGAATTAAGAAATTTTCCTGAAGGAAACGTCTCTTACCATGAGACAGTCACGAAAAAATTGGCTCGTCGTCAACGTGTTAACTTGTCCTAAATACTGGTACGGAAAGCTTGTTTTTCTCTTCTCTTGTAATAGTGTGTCGAATAGTAAAAGAATCTCCGATCTTTCCGTTAACTTTGCCGGTGAGCATTTTGAAAAGATGATCAGATCAATCATTTTCTCTCTATGTAAGATAGAGTCAATCCTTACATTTTATTCCTAACTAGTGATGCCCTGCGGAATCGATTTGTAGTTGAACACAAGGGCTCGGATCAATATCTTCTTAGTGAAGCTGTTCTAAACAGCTTTAATTTTCCGATGTTCCTTTTAGAATGTGGAAAGTGAATAGTCCCGTATTTCAGTATCAGACAAATATTTTTGTAAGCTCTAGGTAAAACATATGGATACTTATTGAGCGGACCCCTAAGGGTAAGTGAAGCCGCCGCTCTGCCTTACTCGATGCAGACGAACAGTCTTGAGAAAAAGTCAACTTGCTGTCAGGTAATTAACATTGTAGGTACTTGATCTAAAAAGTGGGATCCTTCCCCCCCCCTCTAGCCATAGCCGCAGAAAGAATGTCTGTACTCCACATTGGTACCAGTCACAATCCTTTTGATTACCACATCGATGGCAACAAGCTCTGCATGAGGAGTGGAGCCAAGGATGTCAATAATGAACCCTCGGTCCTTGGCTCCACTCCTCATGCAGAGCCTGTTATCATCGATGTGGTAATCAAAAGGATTGTGACTGAGACAATGTGGAGTACAGACATTCTTTGGCTAGGGGGGGAGAGGGGGGGGGGTGGGGAAGGATCCCACTTTTAGATCAAGTACTTACAATGTTGATTGCCTCTTGAATTTCAGTCGAATCATTTGAGGTGGAGACTAATTGATGAACTCGGAGAGGTTGATAAAAGTTCTTTATTCCGGCTTATTTTTCGGCATGATCGCCTTGGGAGCTCATATCCTACTATATATAACGCGCTAAGTGTGTGTGTGTGTGACCGGAAATACATGACTCCGCTTCCCGTCGACCTGGAGCGCTCAAACTTGGTAGGAGTACAGGCAACAGGATAAGAACACTAAAGGTGGGTAGCTGAGCCGGACTCCGCCTACAGGGGGCGGGGTTTGTGCGAAATTAATATTTGAGCGCTAAGTCATAACTTCTGTCTCTGTGGACCTAAGGCGCTCAAACACGGTAGGAGGACAGGCAGCAGGATAGGAACACTTATGGTGGGTAGGTGAGCCGGACTCCACCCACAGGAGGCGGGGTTTGTGCGGAAAATCATAACTCCAGTCCCCGTGGACCTAGGGCGTCCAAATTTGGTAGGAGTACCCCAGATAGGATGGGAACGCCTATAATGGGTGGCAAGATTAGGCTCCGCCTACAGTGGGCGGAGTTTGGGCAAAAATTCATAACTTCTGTCCCTGTGGACCTAGAAAGTTCAAGTTTGGTACGAGCACAGGCGGCAGGATGGGAGTACTTATGGTGGGTGGCAGGATTGGACTCCGCCCAGAAGGGGCGGGGTTTGTGTGAAAAACCTGAACTTGGACCTAGAGCGTTCAAGTTTGGTAGGAATACAGGCGGCACGATGGGAACGCTTATGGTGGGTGGCAGGACCGGACTCCGCCCACAAGGGGCGGGCTTTGTGCGAAAAACTAAACTTGGACCTAGAGCGTTCAAATTTGGTATGAGTACAGGCGGCGAGATAGCAACACTTATGCTGGGTCGCAAGGCCGGATTCCGCCCACAAGGGGCGGAGTTTATGTGAATAAATTTAATTTGGACCGAGAGCACTTATATAATTAACAGAAATACAAGCGGCAGGATGGAAGCACCTATGTCGGCCGGCAGGACTTAACTCCGCTCACAGGAGGCGAGGCATGAGCAAAAATGTTAATGTAGACTCGAAGCGAAATTTCGAAACCAAGGTTGAACAAATCACAGGTAAATCGAGTTACTCAAACACACAGATCCTGGGGAGGTCTGTTCATGGCGTACGGGGCGCGCACGGATTGTGTTGGGTGTTTGTGTTTGGCCGGGAATGAATAACTCCTGTTTTCATCTCCCAAAGCCTTACAATTTGATAAAGATGCAGGCGAGAGGCCAATTTAACACGAAAAGGAGGGGGCCCGGCGTCAGCCGAGAGAGCCGATTTACGCATAGCAAATTTCTCACAGGAAGGAGGAGCGCCCAGCGAAGCCGGGCGTCACCATAAGAAGGAGGGAAGCCCAGCGTTAGCCGGGCGGCCCGACTGGTGTGAAATATTATAGAGAACTGGGAACAAAACATTCCCTTGAAGAACTCCACTAATGACCTACTAGCAGAATATATCTTCTTGATACCAAGTTGAAGAGTGCGTTGCTTCAAGAATGATACCGACCCGGCCATTATTCTTCTGTATACGTCTATGTGTCTCAACCTCGTCAGCAACTTCTTATGCGAAACCCTGCCAAATGCCTTGGAGAAATTAAAGTATATGACATCGACCCCTTTCCCGCTGTCCTTGTACGTCGTTCAATAATTTATGGCTTCGAGCATTTGGGTAAGTATGGATCGATATCTACGAAAACAGTACTGACTGTTGGGCAATATCTTGTTCCGCTCTGAACGCTTTACTAAAACACTCTTAAGAATTAAATCAAAAGGTATAAATGAAACTAATAATAATTAATTTATCATTGAATTTTTCCAACTTCCCTCTTGCTTTAGTTAATCAAATCAATTGAAGCAAGAGAAAAGTTGGAAAATCTTCAGAATTTTTTCAAAAAGATGACAAAATTGAATAGATGCCTACAGGTCTATAATTGTTGGTATTAACAGTTAACTTTTCAACAGGCAACTTTTTTGGGAATAGGTACAACAAATGCATGCCTTCATCTCTCAAGAACTTCAGCGCGAAAAAATTTAAATTGAATATATATATATATATATTCCAACGAAGCTATAATAAAAGAATATACTTTCTATATTGCGATAAACTTCATGCTCATGAAACCACAAGGAGTCAGCCGTTTGCTGAAAGGATCCATACAATTCAAGATTTTCGGACTACTACAAAAACATGACGGTCGAAATCGTCTTGCCGTGGGTACGCACCGCATGCCAGCAAGATAACGATACGAAACACATCTTAATAGTTGTGAAGGAGGCCTTCAGCGAATAGCGAACCAGACCTTTGGAGTGACCGAGCCATCGGATCTGAATCCTATGAGCACATATGGGGAGAGCTTGAAAGGCGCTTTACGAACAACCTTGTAAAAGCAGTGAAAAAATTTCACTAAATAATCGAAGGAGGGAACGCCATGCCATTATCTACCATCCAACAGCCTTCCCATTGCGATGCTGTCATGAAAAGTCGAGGCTTCCTTACAAATATCGATGTTTTGATGTTTTTCCTACTGCTACTGCCAAGTAAAGCGGTCAATGCTAAGGGCTTCATAAGGTCAATGCTATGTGCATTTTTTCACTGAATTTGAGCTAAATCTCACTAACGTACCGTAAGCAATAACAAATTGCAGCTTAATAGCGGCAATTATCCACGATATATCGTTGATTAACATAATAGAATTCCTCTTATGATTTTATAAAGTAGTTATAAAGTAGGAAAAAACTTATTACTGGGAAAGCGTTCCACCGAAGACTTTTGAGTACTGTAGCAGCGGATCGTAGTTGGCTTTTTTAGGAATTTTTTTTCAAAACACGTTTTTTCACGTACCCGTTCGAAGAAAACGCAATAACAAAAATGATCTTCGTTCCCATTGAACATTGGGGTTTTTTAGGTTCAGGGAAATGAGGCACATTTTGTAACAATTTTGACATATGGATAGTGGATTAATGGGATTACTGCGAGAAAAGGCTTTGGATTTCGAATATCGAGCCTAGTCGAAGGGTCACAATAAAAAGGCGAGAGTCTGACGCTCTCACTGGTCCTCCAAATTGCGTTATGAAAAGGAACATCATAAGGGCATTGCTGCGATGAAATGCCTTTCAAAAATGGCATTTCGAGGCTCCAGATGCACTATTTCCTCCTACTGGATTTTATGAAAGATTTCGTCAGCCAAACCTTGGCCATTTGCAAATCGTTTATATTGTACACGCCTGTATTTTTTGTTTTTCACAGATGACATACTAGGAGAGGTGGAGTGGCATGAATGAGAAAGGCCGCTAGAACTATTTTTCCAATCCTTTTTGTTCACTATGTAGACAAATCTACACCCGTTTTTGACTCGCTGACATGGTTTTCTAACTACCTGAGTGCCAGACTGACCTGACGACATGTTTCAATGGGCACGCTGTCAGGGTTGCTGTAGTTTTCCAATGCAGCCGCCATGTAGCTCTCCTGGAATATAGGTGAAGCAGCTATGCAGCTTTTCTGTAATATATTATAAGTGAAATCTCATGTGATCAGAGAACGATAGCGTTCAGGAGCAAGAATATCGTATTTTAGATAATGATGGTGAGCACAAGCGCTAGCTCTAGGCCGTAGGGTTAATTTCCGTAGTCTTCTTACTATTACCAGCTGGTTTGCAATAGTGTCCTAGTCAATACTGGCTCACTTGACCATGAACATAGACTCGTACAAGCTCGAAAACCTGATTCGGACGTTTGCAATTGGGAAGATGTGGCTCAACTCAGCTCTGACAGTCTTCTCCTTGAAGAGCCTTTCCAGGTCTTAGTAGAACGCTTCCAGTTCCTCTTCTGCCTACGTTGATGCTCGTCTGTAGGCAAGAGGACCACACTACCTTCAAAATCACTGTCGCTGTCTTTAACTCCAAGCCCTGCCTCACAAGAGCGGCTGAAAAGCTGCATAGGATCGGGCCATCGTCTTCTCCACGCCAGATACTCTTTTTTTCTTCTCAGAAAAAGCAGCGATGTGCAGGAAACGAAGCTACAAAATGCCATAGACTGGTATATTTTCGCCTTCCTTGCGAATTTTGGGAAAGGTTCTGTTATCCTCAGAACCGATGGAGAACACGACCGGCTCGTCGGACATCTTCGCTATAGCGCCAGGGAAGCAGAGCCTTCAGGAAAGCCAAGCGACTCCTCTCTTCGAAGACTCTTGAGCTGATACGCCTCGTGGAATCACGCGAGGTACAGGCAATCATTAACAAACATCTGAAGTTGCGAAGCTATGCACTGAAGCGATAAAGGAAGCTCTGAGAGAGAGGAGAGCAACAGTTATGGACGAACCGCCGAGGCCGGAAAGAGCATTCACAAGTCCCGTCGGAGTTTGCCGATTGGAAAATCCTCTTCTCCTTCTGACGGCACAGTCACTGGCTGAGGAAAAGATTATCTACTATCTTTCTATCTAACACCCCCTTTAGGCAAGACGGATATTTCACCCCTTCAGTTCTACCTCCCGAACTTCGTTATGCCGTCACCTCGATGATGTACACGGCATTTATGCGGTCCCGGTAGGATCAATCCAGAACACTTAAAGACTTTTCGCCAGTTATCGTCAGAACTCTGGCTAGGCTCTTCACGAGGTATCTGTCGGAATGTTAAATGCCCACGGAGATCCAGACGACATGAGCAACTCTCACCCACGTCCTGCTGTCTGTATTCACTTTTCACACACGTCATCTTCAACAAGACTGGCTTCAGCAGAGTATTAGACAAAAGGCAGCCGTGCTAGCGCACAGTGTTCCGGAGAGGGTTCAGTACAATCGATCACAACCACACTATTGCAAGACTCGTCGAATCACATGAGTACAGGTTGCCGTTAAGTCTGACGTTTATCATAGACACTGAAGAATTCCGTTGAGACAGAAGCGGTAACTGAAGCCCTGCGCACCCAAGGTGTTCCGAGTCAATACGTAAGCATGCTTCGTGAGTTCTACAACTTCGCGACCAAGCTTATAAATTCTACAAGGAAGTTATTGTCGTTGAAACGTGGTTCGGCAAGGAGATACCATCTCAACTTTCCAGTGTTGCTCCGGAGAACTTACGCTACTTACATCACTCCCGATAGACGACACCGCCCCTATAACACCAAACATTGATGAGGCGGAACAAGTGCAGACCGTATTAAACTGACTTTGTGTGAGATCGGCTCAAAACTGAGCTCAACAAAGAATATGTCCATGAGAAATGGATCGGCACCTAAAGTTCGCTTTACGTCACGTGGAATGAATATCTCCTAGTGCTCTAGTTTTTCAACACAAATCGAGTATCAGGTCTGCCGGATACGTTAGGCGATATTGTGATGACCGTCGGACAAGGGCGGATACTGGCTGGACTCCTCGGGACCTCAAACGAACGCCAGGGTGGGCCCCAGTGCGATGGGTGAACTTCTTCACGACAGCTCTGAACAGGAGGAGAGGTATGCGGAAAGGTATGCATTGTGTCCCTCGAGCGAGGACGATCCAGGACCACTCCAGCTCGCAGCAGAGACGAATGGAGAAGTTAAAGGCTCCCGCTCGAGAAAATCAATGAATAATGGGGCAGGAGATGATACAAGTGTAGGGTCCAAAAGGGTTGCAACAAAACCTATGGTTTAACAAAATCTAAAATCAAAGGTAGGGAATGTGGGAGTTTGGGTTGAACTAAACGTCGAGATCGAATTCCTTATCGAAGGCTTCTGTTAACAACCTATGTATGGGTATCGAAATGACTCGCGACGCCCTCTGCTTCACTTTACATATCGCGTTTGACTGAATCTCTTGGTGCATGTTGTCTAATAATGCCGTTTACGGACTACCAATTAGCTTGGATCTTCCCACCAGCCTCTTTTTCATAAACGATGCATGGTTGTGAAGTCTTAACGCTCGTTCCCAACATGTCCGATCCGACCCCTTTTTCGATCGGAAAGCCGCTGCTACTGGGGAATCCTAGGAACGATCAGACATTTTGATGCTGCTTCTTCTGAGCGCTAGGGGAAGCCAAGCAACGAATCAAGCTTACAAGGCAACCTATGGATACGTATTCGGACGTGCAATGGAGGTTCACGGACGAATCTCAACATCCATAATCGGTTCCAATATAATACTGGGAGAAAGCATACAGGGCGTTTCTTAAGTATAAGACCATCTTTGAATGTGGTATTTACAGGATAAGCAGCCAAGCAGATATTTTCATGGCACAACCACTAGATTCCTCACCTTTAGTAACCCCCAAATACGTGCTTTGGCTTACTCAACTTTTATATGTATGAGTTCTTTTCTATTTTTCCTCCGTTTCATATGTATTCGGCGGAAAGTCTTTTCAGTTGTATTTCCCAGTTTTAACTTCTTCCCTACTGGATCTAATCATGCGAAATTTCGGTGTGTAGCATGGGTGTACTGTGGATATTTACCACTATTACCTGCAACCTGATCGTGCTCCAGATATACCAAAGGGCTCGAACTCAAAATCAACTGGAATTAGGGACATCTGTACATCTGAGAATTCTTTTCTTTTTGCCATGTTCAAGATATACGAGCGCTAATATCGAACACAGTACAGAAGAATAACGCAATAATGTGCAAATAACTGCAGGCGTCACTAACTTTGCCTAAACGAAGTCTGCTACAGCAAAATCACCCTGCTCTCAGTTATATGAATATTGCTGCTTTGCCGTGAAACAGGGTTGGTTGGTGTGAAATATGCTTAAGTTAAACATATCAAAATGTTGCACGATTTGCTCTACTGAGAAAAAAGTTACGTACGAAAAAGCGTGAAAGCGTTTGGCCGACTTTTGAGCGCTACTGTATATGATCCCCGACAGCCCGAAGGTTTCGAAATCTAGTGCAGCAGAATTTGCACTTGGAAGCATCTCTAAAGGAGAGGATGTGTCGCAAATATGTTCAGAAGCAATATGCCCTTTGCCTCGCGGGGGTCACCTTTTCTTAGAGGAAAAAGCACAAAATCGAAATTTTTGTGAGACAAGGTCCAGTACGAGGGTAATTAGGAGGAGAATCGTGAGATCCCTCAGCTCCGTTCGAAGATATTTGAAGACTACAGAGCCCCCACGAGGAGAGGATGCACGCGAAAGCTAACCGCGAACTACGAGAGGAGAATGCTAGGAACTATTTCGGACAAAACCTTGTCGTTGAACGAAGTTCGATTGGAGTTGGGTCTCCCGGTGTCCCAAACTACTGGATGGAGAGCTGTGAAAAAGAACAGCAGCATTGTCAGGGCACAGTTCCGAGGCTTACCGACCACCACAGAAAGGTACAACTTGAATTTGCGTAGTTGATCATGGGATGAGATTGAATGAAAGTCAGCCTGTATTACCGATTAGCCATACAGTCCAATACTCTTATTCAGGTCATATTTTTCGAGGGGAAGTTAATTTGGAAGACTCCGATGGTCACTACTGGCATGACTTACGAAAACAGACACTCTAATCGTCACAATTTTGAGGAAAGCGTCATGGTACGGGGTGCCTTCTGCAAAGATGTCGGGCTGGAACTTGCTTTCGTGACCTCTGAAACAGTCTCCAGAGACTATCAGGAAGTCTTACAATGGAACCTGGTGCCATTTCTGAGCCGGCGATGTCGTCCTAACTACGGTTTTCAACAGGACAGTGCTGCGATCCACGTTATTCATTCGACGAAAGGCTGATTGCATCCCCAAAATATCGAAGTTTCGGCACGGCCAGCTTGTAGCCCCTAACTTAACCTGATGGAGAATCTGTTGGGCATCAATGTAAGAAAGATTTAATCCAACAATTGAGTTTCAGACGAAAGAAGGTCTCAAGCAGGCAGTACTTGAATCTTGGAATGAAATCTCCGGCGAGGCATGCCATGTAGGCTATTAGATACTGGGCTAGAATGAGGAGGACCCATCGACTACTAATTGTTTTTTTCTTTACTGATAATATTTTTCCAAATTCTCAAAGTGATCTTACACTTATGAAACGGTACAAAAACAAAAATCATTTATAAAAGTGAAGGAAATAAAGGTAGAAGTTGTTCTGGAAAAGGGGGACGGGGTGAGTGGGGTTCATCCAGGGTGGAGAATCTGATATTAGTGCTTGAAACTTATCTGCTTGGCTGCTTATCCTATAAACACCAAATTTGAGGGTGATCTTATACTTACAAAACGCGCTGTATTAGTTGTCTTGGTTTAGTAGATGAAAGAATAACCAAAACAACGCGGTAGCAGTATCAGGGAATGAGTTCAAATATACGGCTTGAGGAGTAGTTTACACAATACTGCGTCAGCTTCTCATTTCATTTAAACTGGAGGCGGAACCTATCAGTGATCAATTTGCATCTCTGTTACCATGAGAGCTTGGTGGTTTTGATCAATGGCGACCGAGCGACATAGAGGCTAGCAGCTGAAAACTAGGCATAATATTGCGGATTTTTTTCAACAAATTTTCTTGGAAAACGATAAAAATAATTTACGAAGACATGTTCAAATAACTACTCCGGAACTTGTCCACCATCTGAACGGAGCCCTGCTTTCCATTTAATGTTAAGCCGGATTCCACAGGCGAAAAAATTTTGATTCTTTGAGACGATGCACGCTTTGGCAGGTGCCATCTAGTTATCCATTCCGTCGTAAGGTTTGTTGGCTGGCCAGGTTTCTGTCGATATATCATTTTTACTTGGCTTTGGCTACTCCTCCATCGGCGAAAAGTTTGTTGAGATCGGATAATGACTCTGCCACCATCAACCCTCTCGAAGAAGTAAAACGTAACATGAACATAGCGTGAACATGTGGCAAATATGTAGATGACTTCCTAAACGCATAACTGTCGAGGAAAGCAAGAAGGTTATTTCTTTGAAAACACCGATCCAATGTTTAAGTAATATCACGAGAAAAAAGTCCGTAAAAAAAATCCGCAATAATTATGCATCAACCTATTAAGTTTGGGGGCTCCTTTGCAAGCTACTCCCAATGCTTCGGTAAGAGAGGTTACAAGAGAGCAAGCTGAATTCAGCCGTATTTCATTTCAATGAGTGTTAACCTATTGGAGCTGTAAGGTAAGGTTATGAAGGCTGGAAAATCAAAAGCAGAACTCACGTTGCTCGAAGCTAATAATCCAACGGCCATTCGAGCAGCGATATAACCTCATGACAAAATACGTTTCGAAACATAATAGCGTTCTAACAAGGGACTTATGTCACATTCAGAGAAGACAGCGCTTTGCCACTTTCTCCGAAAAAACGAGGTTCGCAATTTGTAGAGACAGGATGAGAATTACTGTAATTGAGACGCAACAGGATATGAATTCGTTATGAATTCAAATAATACTCATCAGCCTATTCCTCTAATTTCAATGGAAAACCCGCGATAGTACCTTGCATACGTTCACGGCTTTTTTTTTTGAGAGATGACGGGAACGAAACGGCAAAAATATTTTCGATAAAGTGCAGGCTTTGGATCTTCATAACTCGCTACATAGAGGAATCATAGTGTTAATAACTAACATAACAATAAAATTGAGTATGCAATAACAGCAACATGGAAGTGAAGAAAAAATAAAATGTTTGGAAGTTGTGATGCTCTGAACTGTTGATAAGTAGGACAAAATTGCTAAAATATGCACGTTATCGGAAATACCAACTTTGCGTCTTTATTAGGCTGTTTTTCGTCGATGCAAAATTCTTCAAAGGCATAGTTCATGACAGGAATGCTTTCTGAGATCTCCCTAGTATGAACCTGTGACCCCCGAGGAGAGCACAAAGAATGCTGTCGCTTCGAAAAAGGTTTAGTTAGGTAACAATAAGAGCTCCAAAACCGCTCAGCTGACGTACACACTCAAGGGAGGACGAATCCTCACAGCGTTGTATAGTCGGTAGAGGTTGCACCCTTCGCACCGGGACGCACACGTTGCACACAGGCAAGCTGACCACTGTAGCCAGCTGTATGCAATGGCACACACATTTGAATAGCTCGTCCAAACAACCTTTCCGTGCAACTTTTGTCGTCTCATTCTTGTCCATCCCCTAACTTTATCACTTTTCTGATGCATTACACCTACTCAGATGCGCGTTTTCGCGTTTTCTTCCCAGATTTGCACTATTAAGGACTTTCACTTCCGTTATTCTTCTAAAACTAGATACCCTGGTGAGGTGCTATTCAAGGATGCGATCGCTCGTTCTCACCTCTCCAATGAAATTTTATAGGCATTTCCGGAGCACACAACCAATTCCTAAGAACTTTTCCAGAAAACAGTGTTCAGAGTGCTGTATGCACCCTTGTAGATTACTCCCTTCCTTGCATCTATGCACAGCTGGGCCGGCTTCTCCGCTAGTAGCAGTTCTCTTATCTAAAATAACGTATCCGAATATCAAAAATTCTCAGAGAAACGCACGTTTTTATGTATGAGTTGGCCATCTCCAACAGTCCTCCACTACGCTCATTAAATTCTGGAGAATGGAGATTCTAACTATTTGTCAACTTCTGAGAGCAATTGAGGTCGCCGACGTGAACTCCAAGAGATTATGCTCTTTTTTGTGAATTTTCTCCAGTACTATATTAAGTGCTCCAACCTACGTTGTGGCTTAATTCTGGTATTTGATTGGGGCTAGTTTTCAGATTTGAGGAAGAACCAATCTTTTCCAATTGCTAACATTAGATTCTAACGTTAAATTTAGGGTTCTCATTCTTTTGCGCTAGCTGATGCTCATGGGCAGGCGATGCTGTATCATTTGGCATTGAGGACGATTCTGTTAGTTACTTTCGCGAGATTTGTGTACGTCTTGCAAGCACCTGCAAGATTTTCACCTTCTCAGAATAGCGGTCGCACAGCATTGCTTCTCAAGAGCATTGAATAATCTACGAACTTCTAATGCGTACTTTATTTCCAAAATTCTATCCTACATTACTTCCAAACCTCAACTCCATTCCTAAGCCTCAGTTATGAATATAATGGATAAAGTAACATCACGATAGTAAAAGAAAAACTTTCCCCTGAGTTAACGGCAGCCACCACTGGGTGCCGTTAATTGTGCTGACGCGTGCAAAAGAAAAGGGGCGTGGTCCCATGGGCGCACCACGTCGAAATACGCATTGCAGTCGAAGGATTAAAAAATTTCTGTGGGCTCTTATAGTCCATTGGTGGGGACATTGGATGCGAATTGCTTTGGCAAGCAAACAGAAGTAAAGAAGTAAAGATTTATTGTAATTATAATCAATTATTTTATTGGAAGTAAAGAGTTTCTCGACATACCAGCTATGAAGGTTGAGACGGTAATGCCGTTAAGTGAGTCGAGAAGCCGGTCTACAGTGGTGATTTTAATTTCTTCGCTGAAGTGATTTTACTTGATTTAATTGCAGAGCAATTGTCAAAGTACAGTAGGTATTAGGATATTATTCATATGGAAATATATATCCGCAATTAATACCATCTCTTTGCAATTCTGAGAGAATCGGTACTTTTGAAATGAAGATCCTTCCCAGTCTACTACAATTAATAACGAGGGCACCCAAAAAAGTGAACCACTCTCGAGGAAATCAAAACTGGTTATCACCACGTTGAAGAGCAAGATTACGACATCAATGATAGGGACCGTATGACTCCGCATTTATGTGTGTACTCACCTCAACTATCTATTAGGGCACTTAAAAAAGGTGGGAAGAGAATTGTCAAAAGCTTTCGGAAAACGATGCGAACAGGGTCACCTAAGCCTGATCAAACAGTTTATTTGAGATATTTGAGTTAAGATCATTAACGTTGGAATATGACGGTTGATGACTGGATTCCTCGGAGGGTCAAACGAAAACTACGTCAGCCGCGAACGGAATGGTCAGACTTACTCGCGGAAGCTCTGAACGGAAGGGATGCTGTGCTTTGAGCGAGGACGATCATTGGACCACTCTTGCTCGCGTCAGGGAGGAAATGAAGACGTTATTGGAGCTTGCTCAACCTAATTAACGATCAAGGGGACAATTCTGTTCGTGCCCTAATTAGACGCGTCTAACAACATAAACTGTGGACTCAGTAGAAACAAAAACATTTTTTGTCTGAAGGGAACAGCAATTCCCAAGACTTGGCTAGGTAGAAGCAAAAATATTCAGAATGACGAATCGAATAGGCTAAACAGTTTGCATTGGGTGATAGTAGAGATCCCATGAGGAAAAAGAAGATCCAAGTTCAGCTATGTTGCGGATAGAACATTCACTCACAATCGTACTGGTATGTGGATAAGTATGTGCATATCTGTGTTATATTAGACTGTTCTTGCTGGACCTAGAAGTCGAAGTTCTTTCGACGAATTTGCGGGGCCAATCGGTGCAAATATGCAAATGCAAATGTTCTCGTTCCTACAAAGTTGGGTCAGTAGTTGCCAGGCCAATAATGTTTCACCACTTTGACGTTGAATTCAAATCTGTTTCTAAAATATAATACCTGACAGTTCGCTGTAGGAAGTCTTGGGCAGTATTCTTGTACGATACTTCTCGTTGTTCTCATTCTACGTATTTTTCTTAAATAACTTGCAGAGCGTCGTAGAGAAGCGAGTAGTGGTTTACAATTGGCGCTGGTACATCGTCTCTCGAGTGCCGTTTCTTCCTCATTGTCGTTGCTTCTCGTTCTGTTCGAATGATGATTACAAAGCCCTTAAAGTGCTACAAATTTCAAGGCAACTTCATTCAAAAGTACACAAGGTTGAATACAATTCCGCGGCTAATGTCCCGGCGATGTTCACATCCTTCAGAGCCTAAAAAGGTGAAAAACAATTCATTTTATCTGACCAAATGCCTCGTCCCACGTGACTTTCGAGATCAAATAAGTTATCACGCAATTGATAGTAAGATAAAGAACCATACCTTTCAGATCAGCGGAGAACAGGCTTCAATCTCGTGACGAAGACGACTTTGACGCCTTCGTCGAGGTCGTGGCACGAAATCCAGACAGCCGCGCGCAAAACCCTGGAGGGTTCTGGGTTCCGGTCAGGCATCCAAAAATGATTCGGAGGGTAAAGTAAGTGTCAATAGAGAAGGAAGTGTCCCCCTAGATAGCCTTCCAACCGGAACCGTGAGCTCTGATCAGCATGATATAACGCTACTGTTGTGATGATTTAATTGCTCGCTCTCAAAGTTCCGAAGTTCCCTTGGGGGAGGGGCGGGGGTGAGACATTCGGTCGGATGAACCATAGACTGGTTTCCACCTATCTAGGCTCCGGAGAAGGCGAAAATTGCCGCAACGGTCTAGTTATAACTTTTCTTTAATTGCTGCCTGCGCCATTTCAAGGCATAGTTCACGATCAAAATGGTTTCCGAGATTTATCTCTGGAAACTGTAAGTGACAGGTCGAGAAACGGCCTGAATTGGGCTTGAGAAGGGCTCCAAAACCGGCTAGCCGACGTATACACTCGATGGCGGACGATTCTCACGACGTTGTAGAGGCTATGGAGGTTGCACCATTCGCATCGCGACGCAGTCGTTGCAAGCAGGCACGGAGTGCGTACCGGAGCAAAGGTGCGACCTCCAGAGCCGGCTCAGAGCAATGACACACACATTGTACAGCACGTCCCAATACTCCTTCCACGCGAATCTTGTCGTCACATTCTCGTCCAACCAGTAATATTACTTTTTTTAAGCATCATATTTCTCTAAGTACGCCGATTTTCGCGTTTTCCCGCCAGTTTTGAATTATTCTGGACTTTCTCTCCGTCTAGAACTAGGGAACCCAAAACTATCTTAAACGGTGCCTTTAAGGGTGCACTTCATGCTGCATTTCACCTAAAGATTCGAGCTCTCGACTGCTTCGAATCTCCAACCTCATTCAACCACCTTTCGCATCTTTTCTAAATTCCACTATATACCAAAGAGTACTGACAATGAGCGGTATCCCATTTGCTTCAGTGGATTCCAAAAACATTTCGGATGAAATGTCTTCGAGGGTATATATAAAAATGAATACTCGTCGCCAATGGCCCGATTGACTATCCTTTTGAAATGGGGCTGTTGAGGGAGATTCGTTTTTATGGTTGGGATTTTGATGTCTTACCTTAGAGGAGAAAAGCTGTTTTATAATGGTAAGGAATGAATCGCCAAGAGTGAAAAGTTGCCATAATAAAGTTCGAAATGGAAAATCAGAAGAAGGCGAGGAATGATGGCAGCCTGAGCACTAAATTTTCCTTCCTGCATGGGTTTAGAATATACACACGAAAGAGTGAAAGAAAGTGTCAAGACGCAAGAACTATAATAGATTGAATAATTATTTGTTAGAAAACTAGATAATATTTCACGAGATGCTGAAATAAGGGGAGGGGAGGAGTAGCCCAGCGTTCAGCAGGCCAACAGGTCGATATGAAAGACTTATTTAAAGGCACTGTTGACAAAAAAGTAAGGATACCCTTTTTTTGACGGTAATAGGTAGAACTACTTCAGAATAAAGCGATAACAACGAAAAAGCGCAAAAAAACGAGCAACAAAAAGTATTACAAAGGGACAAAAAAAGTGCTAGAAAGTGGGGTTGGACATCTTTCACATTGGAAAACGGCGGTTATGGAGTGTTCGGACGAGTGCACGAAGGCGACGCAATGTGTTGTCTGCAATAGCAGACATCACATTGCGTCTCTGGCAATTTGCCAACCAGCTTATCGACTTTTCACCAGCTTCGCTCCAGTGCGAACGTGTTGAAGGACAACTTGAACACGTAGTCAGAATAACGAGGGGCGGAGGCATCGCGTCCCCCACTGTTCCTGGCCTTATTGTGCCCTATCCAGCCGTTTTCCGACCTAATTCCTGCACAAATGTTATCAGAGGGGACTCAGAATTCTAACCATGTGCATATCTTCGAAACCATTTAGTCGTTAACAGTGCCTTTAAATAATGCTTTTTAGTTTCTTCTATGTCGATGCTTCTATCAATACATCACAACTCACCATCAGAACCAGCATAGAAGCAGGGGTTTCAGCATTAACCGAAGGTAATGCAAATTGAAAAGAGAAAGGGATCACGAAAAGTCATTGCCTTGAAACAGTCCTTAAAGGAGCCCCTCAAAATTTTTAATAAAGAATTCCTTAACGCTCATGTGTGCGGCACGCAGACTATGCGAGGCACTTTGGTCCATGTTTACCTTCTGACTCTAATGACCTAAGCTTTAGGACGGGAAGAGCACTGGGATAATGAGTCACTTGAATGTCCATTTCTCCTCATCCCAGCTTTTTGCACGAGGTAATCATCTCCCCACCGCGGTGCTCTTACTGTGCTGAAGCTCATATAAAAATATTCCCTTGAGAAGGACCGTCTCTGGGCCAGTAAGGCTTTCCTCTCGTCAACCAACTATAAGCCCGAGTAATGTTGGTTACATCTCCTGCTCTCCTCTTGCGGTCAATGTTGGAAAGGAGCGGTGCCTCACCTTCCCCCCCCCCCCCTAACTACATTTCCACCGAAGATGATGTTTTAACCTTCGGCGGTGTGAACTACATGAATAAGTTTTCCAGCGGACTAGTCACGCAATATTGGAATAAAACTGCAACAAAAATGTTAATGTAAAAACCGTTTTCATCAATCGAAAGATAGGAGACCAAATAAACTGGGTTAAATGTCATCAATGGATGGGTGGGATGACGAGTACGCGTAAGTTTTACAGGCAGATATTGAGCGTCCCGAAGTTGGGCGATCATGGCTTGATCTAGGGTTCTCGAGGCGGGGTTCTTTCCATGATTCATCTTAGAAATTTCTAACGAACGTTTTCCTCAAATTGACTCCGATTAAGAGGTCGACATTTGGGTCGTGTTTGTTGTTCGAATAAAACAACGTCAAGGTCAATAGTCAATACGATACTGGCTCACCAGAAATTCCGTTTTGGTTCATTTCTGGAAATCACGCTTTAAGGGTGAACTACACAAGAGTAAAGAATCAATAAAGTCTTAAGTGAACATCAAGATTAAAAAATTTTTCACGAATTTAACTACAGGAAATTGTGCGCATCAGAGAAGTAATGGAAAACAATCAGCAGAATATTTGATGATGTCCATTGCCACGTGGTGTCAATATGGAACATTTCCCACCGTACCTCCTCTCCTTTCGATCTGGATTATAGGAATTACAGGGTGACCCACATAAAGTATGACACAGTAAACTAACATTAAAAGTATACAACTCAAACCAAATAGGAAACATTCACTTTTATACAATCGCCACAAGAATTGTAAACAGCATATCACATCTCGCATTCAGAATGACCACCTTTCGCTTTAATGCAAGCATCCAACCTCGTAAGTTTCTAAGGATGCGCGCATGCACTTCCGACACTTTTCGCGATCTCTTCCGGCGCTCCCTCGCTTTAACAAGAGAGCTTTTTCTCAGAGAGTCCAAAGGCCTGTCTTCAAAAGCGCAGGCTTTTTGCCCCAGAATCGACCATACCGCAAAATTTAAAGGATTGAGATCGGGGAGTTTGAAGGCCAAACCTATTTCATCCAAAGACCCGAAAGTGTGGTCTCACATCATTGCAGTGTCTTCTTTGTTTGTGGGATGGTGCCCAATCCTGCTGAAAGGTTGTGCTGATGCTCTTCGCGTTCTTCTCGGCCTAGGAGATCACCGCATCCTCCAGCCCTAAAGCCTAAAGTCGATTTTTCATTGCCCGTCATACTTCATGTGCATCACCCTGCACACGAATCTCTGAAGTATATCTTCCTTCAAGGGGTAGCCCACTTCTTCTCAGAGCTGAAGATGAAGCCGATAGATAACTGAAGGGAAGCGAAAAAGATGGTGAAGTAGAAAAAACAAGTGCAGAAACAACAACTGGCAGGGAGATAAACAACAGCTGAGCGTTGCTTTTTTCGAACAACAAACGCGATCCAAATGCCGACCTCTTAATCGCAGTAAATTTGAGGGAAACGTTCGTCTAGAAATTTCTGAGATGAATCACGGAAAGTACTTCCGCACCTGCGTCGAGATCACTAGATCAAGCCATAGTCGTCCAACTTCCGGACGCTCAATATCTGCCCGTAAGATTTATGTGTCGTCATCCCCCCCCATCCATTGACGACATTTGACTCAGTTTATTTGGTCTCCTATCTGAATTGCTTTTGATTGCTGGAAACGGTTTCTACCTAAACATTTTTATTGTAGTTTTACTTCAATATTAGTCCCGCTACAAATAGTCCGTCCGCTATACTACTACTAGTCCGCTGAAAAACTTTTTATGCAGCTCATTTTGCCGAAGCTTACAACATCAATTTCGGTGGAAATGTAGTCAGGAAAGGGTAAAGGTGAAGCACCGCTCTTCCAACATTGAACGCAAGAGTGAGAGTAGGAGGTGTAACCGACATTACTCAGGCTTATAGTTGGTGGACGAAAGGAAAGTCTTACTGGTCCAGAGACGGTCTTTCGTCAAAGGAATATATTTTATTTGAGTTTCAGCGCAGTAGGAGCACCGCTGTGGGAAGATGATTATTTCATGCAAAAAGCTGGGACGAGGAGAAATGGATAGGGAGTTGTGTGATATTGATACTTGTTGATACGATACGGTTCAGAACAGCTTCACCAGATGTTGATCCGAGCCCTTCGGTTCAACTACAAATCGATTCCGCGAGGTACCATTAGAAATAAAATGTTAGGACTGGATTTCCTTTTTCATAGAAAGAAAATGCTCGATCTGATAACCGTTTTCAAGATGCTCTCTGGGAAAATTAATGATTTTTTGATTGAGGTCGATGACTTTTTTACTATTCGACGCACTATTACGATAGGAGAGAAAAACAAGCTTTTCGTACTAACACCTAGGACAAGTAAAAGAGCCAGGTTCTTCACTTCAAGGGCGGTTGCTGAATATTCTGAGCTAACTAAAAAAATTGCTATCCCTCAAAGTATAATACAATCCAAAAACATCGTGCGGCGCTATCTTAAATGAGAACAATCTGGGACTCGGTCGGTGGTTAAGTTTTCTTACTATGTTTTTGCTACCTGGCACGTTTTATCCACAGTTTTATCGCCAATTACCTTTTCCCATTTTTCAAGTACTTTTTGTTGCAATAAGTTCAATGTTGATTTTTTTGTCTGCTGTATTTCAACTTGTGTTTTTCTTCCCATGTGCCAGACACATGCAATAAATATAAAAATATAAATATAAATACTTATGCAATCAGACAGCTTACCGAAGCCTGTGAGCACTCCTCACCACTCTGTGCTTTTAACTAGAGTTGGAAACTTCGTCACATTTTTCAGCCCCTCACTCCCATCAGATGGGGACCGATTACGGAGAACTGTCCATTAGCTAATCAACTTCCAATAAACGCATCGACATAAAAGGAACTAAAAAGCATCTTTTAATACAAGTCCTTTTGTTATTACGTACAATCTACAAGTGTTCCTTGTATTTGTTCCACTATTTAAGTTGGTTCTAGAACGTTGGTATCTCTTTTATGCTACGTTTGCCTTAGCAGCGTAATCAACATAACAATAAGAACATAACATATTTGGACAGCTAGCTCTAAATCAGGAACGAAGAGGACGATGTGCGCCGACCATCTGTACTCTTTTATGCCGTTTTAGCAAGGGAATGTAGTTTTCTAGCTAAGCCTAGGTAGGATAGGAACACTTGGGTGGATGAAATGATTACCTCGTACGAGAAGAAAAAAGAAAGAAAACCTGTCTACCACGGTGCTCCTTCCCTACCTAAGCTTAGTTAAAAACTGGCATGTCTCTGGTGTAACACGGCGTGACACGTTCGATTGAGTCCATTTCTTGATATACTGACCTCTATATGGGTGCCTCCAGGGTGCGCTTCGTTGCGCGCGTCCGTCAAAACTGGGTCACGCCCCAGCCGTCGCATGCGACGCGTCAGCCTGCGCTCTTTGACAAACGTCGCAGTTGTCTGTGGGGCATACGATTTGCGCTTGGTCCACAGCAGTCAGCCAAAGGGAAGATAACACGGACAAATGCAATTCACTCGCTCCACTGACACTTGGTGGTACTGTAATGTCATGACAAGACTTCAGTTGGGGTACTTTCGACGGACGCGCGCAACGGACGTTCTCAGTGCCCCCCGCCCGCTCCTCCCCCCTCCCCAAGTACACTTTCACAAATTTATGTAAGGCTTAATTCTTCGTCTAATTGTCCCAGATCATCGGCGGTCTTATGGAAAATGCGGGAATTTGGCCACTTCATTTTTGTGGCCAAATCTATCGGACATTCAGGCCTGTCCGCAATTTCGGGACGAGTTTCGGAAAGCAACGTCGTGCTTGCCCGTTTTTTGGAGTATTTCTTCAAAATTTTTGACGGCCAGCGTTTGCTCAGGATGCCTCGGGATACCCATCTCATGTGCAAATGTCTCTGGCGTCTATTTCGAAAAACTCAAATAGCCCAAAGCGCTTGAAAAAATTGAAGGGAGGTGAAGGAATGAGGAATGATTAGAAGTCATGTATGGAGTATTCGCTTAGAAGGCATACAGCGCGAAAAGCAAGAAAAAAAAGAACAGGAATAACTATGACCAGGAAACGAATAAAAAGATAAAGTCTTCGGTCGTTGATCAGTCTCGTCTGAAAGTTGCGCCCCCGCACTTGACTTCCATTCATAGTGACGTAGTGAATGCGAATGTGACCTGAACAACAACTTGCGATAGTCAGCCAATGTACGGGTAAGTGCTTTTATCCTCCCAGACGTGTCTGGTACCACCTAACCAGCCCTGGACGGATCAAAGACTCAGCTAGCCTAATTGTAATAGGCTATCGGTTTGAGATTTGAACCCGTGACCATGCGTCACTTGTCACCTCCGCTCTCAACCAAAGATAGTATATCCGAATTCCCAAAGCCACTTCGAATTTTTTGAACCACGGTTTTCTTCATTACTCTGATTCGAAAGTTGACGCTGATCTCTGCAGCAGCTAAAAATTTATGACATGAAGTGGTTGCTGTCCGCTGAGAGCTTGGTAGGGAATTGATTGCTGCTCGAATCGAGTCCTGTTGAATTAAAGCTGTCTGAGTTTTGTAGCTAATCGGGCTTACTCATCACCCTCTCAAAGCTATGCTGAAATCTGGATTGACATCGAATACCGAAAAGGGGGTGTAAAGTGATCCATTTAGCTGGCTATAATAGAATAGAGCATTCTGGAGGATTCTTGCTCTATTTGCACAACTCACATTACATCTGTGCTTAGTAGTCAACCACGTTCTTTATAAGGGTTTCTAGAGTTTTTGTGAAAGGAGGTGAGAAGTTCGAAAAGGGTTGGGGTAGGGTAGGGTTCTCACACTCCTTCAGTTCTTTTTATTTCGTGCTAATGACGAGTTGTTGGTTACATCTATACAATTACGATTTTGCAGTCAGATGCATTTTCTCACATCTTTCACGAGTATCTCAGTTGAGATAGAAATCATACCTTTTCAAAATTGAATTGCCATCTTCCATCAGTTAAGTTGCCATTTTCATGTGCATCGCTCTTGAAATCCCAGCATTCTCAGTTTCTATGAGGAGGAAAGAAAATTGTACTGCATCAGTATTGACCTGTAAATTTGTTCCATGCTACTCATCTGTTACACTACCAGGTCCCCGCTTTTTCAGGCCCGTCTTGGAGGATAATAGGACCGAACTGTACATTGGCTGGTTACCACAAGTCATTGTTTCACACACACAGGTCATACAAGCATTCCAATATTACACGATTCTGGATGGAAGTCGAATGCGGGGGTATATCCCTCAGACGAAACTGATTAAAAGTCAGGGTTATTCTTTTTCTCTAATAAAAACGGGTAAACCCAGAGAACTGAGGGGTGAAAATGACGTTACCTTCTCATTCAATGCTTTTGGAGTTGAATTCGATACTAAAAAATCGTAGGCGATATCCAAACTTGAGGCGGACATTTTTTTCCCTTAGTGTTGAGAAATATGTACTCAGCTATGCATTCGACTATCATGGAGAAATTGACAGTCGAGTTCAGAACAGATTCATTAATGTCTCCCCCGAAAATTTTCATCGTGCAATGCATAGGAACAGTTGATGTATCTTACAATTTCACGGAGCATACCATTCTTATCAATCAGACGAAATTGTCAGTATCAGAGAAGCAATTAGTGAAATTATCAGTAATCAGAGAAGCAATTAGTGATAATCAAGTAAGACGGTATGGTCCGTGAAATTGTAAGATGTAGTCTTCATCTTTCCTCATCCTAAATCTCTTGAGAGTTTCCTCACTGCACAAAAGATCACGCTTACGTCACGGAATTTCTCACATCAGGGGTTAGGCTGGCGAAAGTCATGTTCGAGAAAAGACTGGCGAACTCAGAATTTTCAGCGATCTGAAAGGTCAGGGATTTTGTGTGTTTTTCTAATGCTTATGCTTGTGAAGCTTAAGTCGTTGCGAAAATTGGTCAGTGCCCTCGCAGCTTGCTCTTCACGCTAAAGTAGCTTGCCAATAACCTCCTCTCCAGATAAAAGAAAACGAACGAAAAAAGTTGGCCCATGGTCATGTTGTCTACTGCATCTCCGATTTTTTGATTCTGCATTCCCAATGACGTTGATGGTAGCTACATGTGCACATAGCTGCAGCATTATATACATTTGCACCGAAAATGTGCATGAAGTCAGAGAAGCGGTCGACTTCTTCTCCAATCTCGCCTCCTTTGATTCACTGCAGAAGTTGAAGAAGGAAAAAACGAAGAAGGAAGGTTCTTTTGAAAAAGGCTGCAAATGCTTCACAGTCTGGGGGGGGGGGCAGCCTTTTTTCACACATGAACCATTATATGGTGTTCACGTGCATTTTGGATACTTTTTGCTGAGCTAGGAGATTCTCAATGGAGCCTTGTTTGTACCGCGTCCAGCACCCTCAAGTTGCGTCTTCCGTTTACTGAACGTAGAGGAAATCTTCACAGGGGAAATGTTTTGATAAAAGGTGCTATTGTCGTCTTACAACTGTTTTCTACGAGGAAAGGTAAGTGCTTCTTCAGTACATTGCCTCAACATTTTTGTAACTATAAATAACTCGCTTGACACTCTCCTTGAGTAACGTGCAAGTGCGTACACTTGGGTATTGGTGAAACCGGTAAAGTCTACAGTCGAACTCGTATCCGTTTCCGCCTTATGTCCTTTGCAGACAAGAACCTGAAGGCCGGCGCGAAAGTTTCACTTTCTTCTTCTTCCAAATGTAGCATGATGTTCTGAGGAGAAACGCTGCAAGTTTCAATATTGAATCGGAAGAATCCCTTTAGTTCCACAATGGTTCAACTGACATGAGCAGACGGCAAATTTCAATGAGAAATTCTTCACGCCATTTGTTTTAGGCCACGTACCACATGTGGTTCGTAAATCAACGCAAAGAGTGTTAACTTGTAATTTAGAATCATCACTGCTCAGTGATCTTCTCTCAAAATTCTATTCTTCAAAAAAGGCTGTTTCATAGCTACATAGCCTATGTACATACAATGTTCAAGGTTACTGTTAGTACATATCCACTAAGAGATTTTGCCACACTGCCCACTTCGCGGCGTTTGTGGCTTATAGAACATCCTCTGAACTGTTTAATTGGCTTTTTTTTATCATTTTGCAAATAAAGCTCTGGAGGTTCCAGGAGAATGCCATGAATCACCTCCATATTTCTATGTTGAACCAAACCTCATCGCATAAGAGGTCTTCTAACCGAAAGGCAGTGCCTTCGCTTTTTAGCCAAAAGAAATCAGATTAATATGTATATATAATACATCTTGGGTGTGGTGGTGATTTACCAATTATGAGTTGTTAAAGTGTCTGGGTAAAACCTCAATGTGAAGGCGGTGCTGCGCATATTGAGCAGCTCTGTGCATGATGAAATTAGAAATATCGTTCCATATGTTTGACCTGTGAACGTTTGATAATAATCGACTATAACTTTAAGCTATACTTTGTTCCACGGCCCGCTTCCCTGAGAGTTCTCGCTCACTAAAGGATTTCTAGCGAGTGGTGGCGACGTTGCGTGGCGCAGCCCAGATGGTGAATACGAGAATAAAACAGACTAAGGATCAGAAGTCACCAGTACATACTCAGAGGTGGAGGTGGATGCAGGGAATGGACTGCGTGTTTGGACTGTATTGCGTAAATTTATATCTTCTGTCATCTTGCAGTTGTATACATGCATGCATGTGCACACAGACAGTTTACCATAGCCAGATGTACGCAGTGGCATACACATTTGAACAGCTAGTCGTGATACCACTTCCATGCAATTTTTGTCGTCACATTCTTGACCAACCCCTAATTTCACTAATTGTTTCAAGCCTTATATTTCATTGAACGCCGATTTTCGTGTTTCTTCGTCACCTTCGTACTATTTTGGACTACTACTGCCATTATTCGTCTAAAATCACAAATCCCAAAATCATAGTGAACGGGTGAACGGGAACGGGTGAACGAATTTCATCGTGATATGCCATCTATGTAGTTCTTTCCTATTCAAAATCGAGATATGCCACCTACAGGGTGACCCACATGAAGTGTGACGGGCAATAAAAAAACAACTCATGGGCGCTTGGGCGGAAAGGTCAGCTGAACCTTCCACAGGATTGGACACCAGCCTACAGCGCAAAGAAGATGCTGCAATGTTGTGAAACCACGCATCCGGGTTTTTGGGGCAAAGCAGTTTTGACCTTCAAATTCCCCGATCTCAATCCTTTGGATTTTGGTGTATGGTCGATTCTGGAGCAAAAAGCGTGCGCTTTCAAACACATGTCTTAGGAACCTATAAAAGAAAGTTCTCTTGTAGAAGCGGGCGAAAAAGGTGATTGCGCGCATTCTCGAAAACACCCGAATGAGGTTGGATGTTTGCGTTAAAGCGAAAGGTGGTCATTCTGCATGCGAGATGTTATATGTTGTTTACAATTTTGTGATGATTGTGTGGGAGTAATAGTTTCCTATTTGGTTTGATCTGTTTAATTTTGATACTAGTTTTCTGCGTCACACTTCATGTGGGTCACCCTGTAGTTCTTTTCTATTCAAAATCGAGGCAACTTTTCACAACGAACTGACATCATTCAAAAGGAACTTTTTCGCGAGCGATTAAATTTGATACAATGACCACACAAGGGTGATCGAGTACCTTGTTACGGAGAACTGTAGTTCTGACTCGGTCAGGTTCTAGCGCCTACAAGCAGGATACTGTAAAATAAAGGGGAGAGGGAACTTTTCAGTACATAGAACAATTCTTTAACGAAGCGAAGTTCTTTCCATCTTTAATTAGATAGAACTTTTCAGTACATAGAACAATCCTTTAACGAAGCGAAGTTCTTTCCATCTTTAATTAGATAATGTTTAATTAGATAATGTGGCATAACACGTAAAATATTCGCAGGTATTCGCAGACGACATCAAGATTTATAAATCAGCTGGGTGTCGGAATAACTGCTAAACAGTTCAGCGAGCAGTGGACTCGGTAATTACTTGGTCACTCTCGTGGAATGATCCCATTTGTATGGAAGAAACTAAAGTACTCTAGTTTGGGAGAGTTTGCTAAGAATAAGAATACGTTCAATCTTTTCTATCAAGCAAGTTTCAAAAACCAGAGTTCTATACTTTAGAATCAACAACAACCTATGCTTTGATATCCATTGTTTTAATATTGCAGCCGAATCGTCTATACTTACTACTGAACTCTATGCAGTAAGGATCCCTCCATTTTGTCTGGGGTTTGCAAAATGTACATATGTCACGCCTATAATTGAATATGGATTTCCCACTCCTTCGAAAAAAAAATCATTTTTTAGAACGAGTCCAAACGAGTTTCACTGGGATTTTCCATTAGGTGTCTTGGATATGCCTGAAGCAGCATTCCCCAAGTAATCGTAACTTAATTCTTTTCAGCTTCGGATCTACTGAATTTTCATGATTGCTCTACCAGAGATGGTCTTGAAAAACTTTGCCTAGAAACAGCCAAAACAGCAATTCGTAGCCATTTCATCACATAACATGCTGGAAATGAGTATGCTAAACCTCAAAAACTCTATTCACGCATTGCATTATGTCCCAGACTAGTTGTTTTTACCTTGTTATTTTCAGAAAACGGTGTTATGTTGGCTACTATACAAGTCACCATAGGTGTGCAATGAAGTTGAAGTTAAAGTGATTCACGCTGCTCACTTCTCAATGCAACGGCTTAATTTGAAATTTGACAATCTCCAGGGAGGGAGAGAGTGAGAGAGAGTGGAAAAAGAGAGGAGCTTGCTCAAAACTGCCATTACGATCAAATAAATCCCTCAGCTGTTCTGCGGAGATGATGAACGCTTTTCGAGCTCTACCGAAATGCCAGATGGGCTATCTGCATAAAGCATTTCCGTTTAATCCGTCTTCTGGCCTGATTCCATTTGAGATTGCGATTATCGATCCACTTCATTCTTGCAAACTCATCAAAGAATAGGTAATAGCTATGTTCTGCTCGCCAATTACGCCTCGTTTGCAAAAACATGTATGATGGGCGTTTCGTGTAGAGTACTATTTTCGAATGGGTTGGTTGCTTCGGCGTAGGAGGGCGGGGGGGGGGGGGGGGGGGGGGGGGGGGGGTGNGGGGTCAGTTGTTTTGGGGCAGCGGTGGTAGCGCATTCGAGACTCCTTGATTGCTGCACAAGTTCTGCTTGTCTGAGCGCACCACTCCTTTTCCCGTTATGTACTTCTGTGCCTTTTTTGTGTAGTTATTTCAATCACGTAAAAGCACATTGTCGAGTTGGGCAGACATTAAGCTCATTATAGCAAGGTGTTAGATGAACAGTTCACGATACTTTGAGTGTATCTAGTTTTAGACAAATAATGGAAGCGATAGCCTAGAATAATGTAAAAGTGGGGAAGAATGCTTCAAAATAGGCGTCTCTGAAGAAATACAAATTTTCAAAAAAAAAGCAAAATCAAGTGTTGAACGAGACTGTGACGACAAACTTCGCGTGGAAGGTCATTTGGACAAGCTGTCTGAATGTGGGTGCCATTGCGTACAAGTAACCGTATAAGCGTGTGCGTTCCGTTGGTGGCATACACGTCGCCGAAGCCAGTTTTCGAGCCCTTACAAGGCTAATCTAGCCGTTTGTAAACCCTACAGCATACCTTTTGCTATTTTCATCTAAAATAAAATCTCAGAGACCGAGAATCTTGAGAGATGAACTGAGCCTGCAAGGCATTCGTTGCTTCAGCATGTTGGAAATAATCCTTCCCTGCTATATAATCGTTTTTTCTATTCCAATACATAGGTGTAGTTTTATAGTAATATTCACTGATGGGGTACCACTGACATTACTGTTTCACGGAAAGACGCTCACTGTTCATTTGTTCCATAGTTTCAAAGCCACCTTCGCCACTTGAAAGGTTTGCTGCCTGCTCAACAATGAGGGAATAATAAGCAACAGTAGCCGTTTCAATTCATGGAAATAGTCCTTAGAGTGTAAAAAGCAACTCATGCAGCTCTAATTCTTTGCCGAACGCCAATTCGCAAAGTTATGAGTCTCAAAATAAAAGCAATTCTACCATTCTATGACAGGAAATACTTTAGCGTTAGTTACACTATTACAGATGCTTGATTGAGCACATAGTCAGGCCGCTCCAATGCCATTAGCCTGGCGCGTTCGCTCTCCTTCCTCTAACCAAAACAAGTCAGGTGTGGTGTTACTTGCTCGGCGCTCTCCTAGTAAAGGACTTCTCCCTGTCTTCTCGCCAGTGGTATGGTTCTTCTGCTAGCCTTATAAAATTGCGCCAAGCAATTGGCTCGTTTTTGTGCGTGTTAGCGTTGCAGTGAACGTTCATTTGGACATATCTAGCTGGTATCGAAGCCTCTTACTGTTGGAGGGGTTCAGTAAGTAATACTGTGTCTTGATCCATACCTATTCCAATGACCACATCTCCTACACTATTCTGGCCATTCTTACCAAATCTTACTTTTGTACTAACGTTTTCAGCCACTCTTATTGTTTATAAGATCTAGCACTTGACTGCTATTGTTTACTCCTAAAAAGCAGGGTATGATCTCAAAACTTCAAAATTTCATCGATTTTATAGTTTTTGAAGTAATATGTATGACAGCTTGGTTTTCGAAGAGAAAGAATACAGTGACAGCTCATCTATCATGCGATGAATCAAGGCTGCTGGCTTGATTTATCTATAATCACTGAATAGTTATGGTCTCTATCGCGTTCTATGTTCAGCAATGTTTGGGACAGTGAAATGTTCAGAAGGGTGTTCGTTGAACCTAGGCTTTCTTAGCTGTCTGATCTGTTTACCATCAAGAAACGTCCGAACTCGCGATGCTATGCAGAGAAGCGATTTAGGATACCTAAAGAGAGAAGAGCAGCAGTCATGGACGAAGCCGCTGAAGCCGGAAAGAGCATTCCCATTCCCGACAGAGTTTCGTCTATTGCAGGACCGAGATGACTTCCCTTCGTTGTACTGACGGAACAAATACTGCATTTCGAAGGGCAATGGAGAAGGTCATCTACGATTTCTACTCAAATCTTTTCGACAGCCACGTCTACCTGCCTACCCACCATCTTAGGCAAGATGATTGTATCACACCTTCGCTTCTCCATTCCGAAATTCGACATGCCATCACGTTGATGGAGAATTGTACGGCGCCCGGTCCCGACAGGATAAACCAGAACATCTGAAGAGTCTTCCAACAGTTATGGTCAGAACTCTGCCTAGGCTCCCCATGCGATACCTGTCGGAATGCAGTGTCTTCGTCGTGGAGAACTAGCAAAGCTGTGTTACTGTAGAAGAAAGGAGAACCCGACAACATTGGATGGTTGCCTGTAGCGCGCGCGATTCCACGCTGGCGTATCAGCTCGAGAGTCTCCGAAGAGAGTCGTTTTTGGCTACTTGTGAACTCTATGCTTTCCTAGCACTACCGTGAAGATGTTCGACGAGTCGGATGTATTCTTCATCGATCTTCCCATTCATTCAGAGGATAAGCGAAGTGGTCCCAGTTGATGGAGGTCTTGGGGCTTCGTTTCCTAAATTTCATAGCTCTCCACGCACTGAGAAGTAGAATCTAGCGCGGAGGAGACGATCCCGTATGGAAGTTTGGAACAACAGCGACGTCAGTCAGGCAAAATCTCCAGTTGAAGAGATGTGGACAGTTTCATAACGAAATATATGTGGTCTATTTCATTATGAAACTGTCCACCAGGTGTCTCCGATGTCCATCGCAAATGAGAGAACTCCTGGAAGTGCGAGTTACAATGGATGGTGTGGGTCGACATGATAAACTCGTACATCCTTTCGCCTTACTCATTCCATATCAATCCGTGAGTCCCATGTGGAGCCCTTGAAATCGCCGACGATAACCTTGAAGAAGGTATGGTCTTCTTTGTAGGCCTTTCCAGATCCATATAGAACGCTTCCACTCTCCTTTGCAGCTTGATGTTGGCGCGGAGATGGTTGGAATCGGAGTTGATCCACATATTCTTAATCGCAAACGTCCGATTCAGATTGTTAAGCTTTCGCACGAATCGATGTTCATCTTCAAGTGCGTATTGGCGAGGAAACTTACGACGCCTTTGCTGTCGCATGTTCCTAGAAGCACTTCTTCTCCACTCTCAAATACAGCGTGCAGCGAGCGGCGTCTTCTCGTCTCGGTCAGCCTGATAACGTCGAACTTGACCTTCCTAGCTTGCATCATCAGGTCTTCTATACACGCTTCCGATGCAAGCGTCCGTGCGTTGAAAGTACAGATCGCCATCATAGTCCTTTAGGCGACCTGTTTTGACCCCGAGATTTCAGCAGCCTCTGCCAAGCGGTATTGGCCCCAACCGCTGCCCATCGAGGGCCCCCTCACCTTCGGAGGAATGAGGCTCATTCTTGTCACTGCTTTCGGCAAGTGATTGCCCAATGTGTAACTTGCCAGGCTCTGACGTGGGGGCTGGATTGGCTCCGGGACCTTGTTGGGCTGTCTCAAAGTGGTCGAGGGGCTTTGTTACTGGAGGCGGCCCTGAATCACCTCCCAAATATTGGGGCGGGATACCAACTGCATCCACAGACACTCCACACACGTATGCTGGATATGCCTGCGAGAAACAGATGGTATGTCGACCAGCGCAGCAGAATCAGTGAGGCCATACCCTAGATCCACCTGCGTCTCTGGGCGAGTACTGGCGACTTTTAGTCGGCGATTAACTCCCCTATCCGCCACCTGGGGACGCCCTACGTAGCCTCGTTGCTAACTAGCTGGGATCCTCCAATGAGAGAGAACACTCAGTGAAAGGAGATCCGTGACGGGGCGAATGGAGACGTTACTGGCGCTCGCTTGAGGAAGTCGATGATCAACGGAACGGGAGTCGATGAAAGGTGAACGGTGATAGTGGTATATATATATATATATATGTATGTACATATATCACCTATCACCGTTCACCTATGTATATAGAGTGCGCCATAAATATGGTAACAAAGGAATTGGGATACAAAAACCGCAGTTCATATTGGTACATAGTGCATTGATGTGAGTTATTTAAAACGAACACACAGTCATCTTATATAACCGTCTCCCGTTCTAATTATAGCTCGAAGATGCTTTGGCTACTCATCGACGGCGGCACGCAGAGCGGCCTGGGATTTTCTCAGTGGTTTCTTAAGGACAGCAACAGTGGTGCCATATGAAGCGCAAGCTTTCCTCTCCACTATGAACTATATCCAGCGACCCATCTAGTCCGGGAAATGTGCAGGAGGATTGGAAGCTGGGATAAAGTCGTGAACATTCCCTCAGCACCAGTCTTGATTTTTCCCATTTGTGAGCAGGTTCCCCGTAGTTTTCAAGTAGTATCCCTGAAAAAATCTTCGACCCTCAGCTGTATACTTTCCGAGGGACTCTTCTTAGAGAGTTTTGGAGTGAATTTTGTACTTTTTTCGACCAAAATTTGCGATATCGCTCGGATGGTAGAGATTCTATCAAAAGCTATCATCAAAGAGGGAAAGTAGCTATGAGAGGTGATCCGACTCTTCTCAGCGGCTTCAGAACTCGAAAAGTGTGAAATATACGTATACTTTGAGATCTCAACATTTCTTCCACACTGAACACCCTTTAGTCAAAAAAAGGATTGTCGAAGCGCGCAAGGAATGCCATGCACAGATTTTGTTTTTTTTTTCTCTCCAACCTCTCGTCAAGAAGCTTATAGGGCTCTCGAATCTTATCCGGATGCAATTGTGTCTACTCCGGTAGTCTCTTCTCATCGGAGTAGAACATACAAACAAATCAGCGTACTCCTTTCCAAGCAATTCTATTCGGAAAAGGGGTTGTATTTGAGGCAGGATGACCCTTTTGAGGTTTGTCGCTTACCTATATACACATCGCGATTCAAGATACTGTCAATGTGGGAAATACTGAAACGAGGAGCGATTCTGGAAGGGGACTCACAAAATGCGCGCAAAGAGTTAATGGCCGGTAGACGTCTGCGAGGCTCCACCGTTTTTCGAAATCTGACGAATTGAGAGCACCGAAGTCTAGGTATATCATAAATATAAGGGGAAATCCAGATTTGAAGAAACCCTCCAAACAAGAAAATTACAGACGTCTAAAAAGTTGTTACCATATTTATGGCGCACCCTGTATATATAAAATTGAAACCCGTGTCAGAGCATATGTGTTGTGCACAACTTGCCTCTACACCACATCCGCCTACCTACGACAAGCGCAAAGTATGTAATGAAATGTCAGATGTTGGTTTTAAGATCGGAGCTTTTCTATGGCTTATTTCCAGAAGAACTAGACTTTGCAATTGAAAATGTTTCAGCTTTTGGGACAGCACAATGGTTGGTCACTGCCGGAAATGTATTCTCATGTCCGCTAGCCTCAACTGGATTCTTTCCTCCCTCTCCCCTTCTCCGTGCTCCGTTTTCAACGACTACCAATAAGCAGTAGATTTCAGTCCACTTGCATCAAACCCGTTTCCTGGCGTTTTCTTCCTCTAAGAATTACTCGTCTCAATAAGCTAGAGGATTTATATCATCTCCAAGCGTCCTCGTAATCCTATTACATTGAATTTTCCCTGGAATTCTTTCACTTCTTGAAACATTCAGCAAATTTCGAGAGTGTACAAATTTATTTTTGGTGGAAGATGCATTGAGATTTTGATGCACTATTTTGGACGATAATTCCAATGGGGAAGAAGGATGAGTCATCATCGCTGACCAGTCGCTCGCTATTTATATTGAGCGAAAATAAATTCTGACCTAAATCAGACAGGTGTTGAGCAATTTTCAAGACCTGATTACACGTTGCTGGAGTAAATTTGAGTTGTTGACGAGCATAACGCTGTCAATACGAGGGGTGGATGATCATGAAGATTCAAGGGACCTTAAACAAACTGAAGGAAGATAGAATTTTTCCTATGTTCTCACTTGTTAAATTGTCACTAGCAAAGGAACGTTTTCCTATTCGAAAAAGACGAGATCAAGTGAGTTAAGATTCCACGAACTCCTGCACTCCTAACGTACAGCTGTCAATCCAATGAAATCCAGCAGCATTCCGTGATTATTTGAGCTCCAGTTGTGAAGGCACAAAGCAGATAAGACGGGTCGCAATCCCTATGTGAATGCGCTTACAGGAGATGTTAATAACCTCCTACACTGATCGGATTTCACTAGAAACTTTTTGATGGCTGCTGGTATAGTGCCTTTGTGTCCGCATTTGAGCTGTTACGCGAATATCTTGACGAAACTTTGAGCGAACGTTATGCAATGCAGCCAATTTGAATACTCCTTCAAATACATTCGAATACTCCTTGGCGTGCCTGGTAGAAGATGCTGGTACGAATCTGATGTTGTCCAATCATTGATGGCAGAGTTGCGGAGGCTCATAGGCATGCCTTTTTTATTCATGTGCTACTTGCCCGGGAAATGTCCTAGAAGTTTATTGCCTTCGCTATCGTCTTCACATCGCCTGTACAAAACTTTCAGCGCTTCGACTTTTTGATCGCAGATCTTTCCTGCCAAAATGAAAGCTCAAGAAGGCAAGGTTCACTAAATAGGAGCTCACATGCCTACCCTGTACAAAGAGCTTGGATGAGCGAGCGATGGGACATTACGTCTTTGTTTCCTTATTATTCAAGAGCGCAATAGGTAGTGCGCTTAAACACTACACTGTTGCGATGGCACAGAGAAGGGTCGAAAACGCGTCAACCTTCTGCATTTTTATTTTCATCTGCAATAATATTACACTTGCGTGTTACAATTCGACACGACACGACAACGACAACAACCTTATTCGCTTCATAAAGAACCCGCTTCAACTATTTCCTCTTACTCTTTCCTCAGTGAGAATCCGCACCTCTCCCTTTCCTGAGCAGAATGCAGTCAAATTGAGCCCCTATCCACTCCCTAGTACCACAACTGCGGTTATATGGTCGAAAAATGTCCAGGATGAGGTTAAGTGACGGACCAGAGATTGTATCGTGTGAATGCCAAACGATACTATTAGAGTAGCAACTGAGAGAAAAGTGCAGAGTAAAGCCGTTCATGCCAGGATCATCAGCTGCCTGGGAAACAGTTTTGAGCATCTTTGACTCACTGTATTCAGCTGTACGCAGTGACACCAAATATCCCTCCCATGCAACTTTTAAAGTCACATTCTCGTCCAATCCCTAACCTTAGAACTTTTTTGTAGCCTTGCATTTTATTTGGTACTTGCTATCTCCATGTGCTTATGCGCATACAATAAATCTTAGTTTAAATCTTATGTCTCTCTGAATAGCTTATTGCATCCAGCTGTACGCATTGCGCGCGCATTTGAATATCTCGTCCAAATACCACTTCCATGCAACTCCTATCGTTACATTCTCGTTCATTCCCTAATTATTTCCTTTTTGAAACCTCATATTTCTCTAGATACGCCAATTTCCGTTTTCTTCACCCCTTTTGCACTATTGTGGACCTTTATCTGTACGATTCTAGTATGGTTTTATACTACGCGATACATTTTTTGGGTGAAAGTGTGGAGGGGCACCGCTTTTTTCAACACTGACCGCTAGAGCGCAGAGAAGGATTGGTAATTGACCTTACTTGTGCTTACAGACGATTCTTGGTTCCTGGACCACCATTTATGGGCTCGCAAAGAGGATAGCCCTAGTTGTCCCCGTGGTTCTCTGCGCTTTAGCGCTAAATGTTGAGAAAAGCCGCTGAATAAAGCCACCCTCCCCTCTCCCTCGAACTACATTTCCACTCAAGTTTGTAATGTTTATGTGATTTCTTAATTCTCAATAACGGAGCTTCGAGGACTTAATGGTCTCGGGAAATCTGCTCAAGCATCTAGTCGCTAAACTTCTTACTCTGCTTCTTTGTGTTCCCATTTTCTGCTCCTGATTACCCGTCCATTTAAAAGCGAAAATTAAACTCCGTAGTCCGGTGGTGAGACGCTAATCCTTCAAAGAAAATTGAGTGATTCGTTATAAGTGCGCATAGAGCAAAATCGAGCTAATTGTTATCTTTTGTTCTAGTTGGAGTGAACATCGCAGCTTGAAACACTGGTCCAATAAAACACTTTACATGGTTGGGAACCTGTCCCTTCATAATCCCCATTGACCGCGTTTGTATTACCGCGTTTACTTTGCTTCGAAGGTTTCCCATGTTCCTGTATTTCGACAAGGGTTTACACCTTGTGATGATTTCCTCTCTTTGCAATCGAGGCTTCCGAACGAGGGCATCCTCAGCGCTATGGGAAAAACATGTAGATTTTGAACGAGGATGAACCAGCTAAGCGATCGGACATCTTCGAAGTGTCCTTTCTTCCCTGTTAGCCGTTTCTTCTCGATTAACATTCTGTTCATTTTCTTGCTTTTCGTTCACCTATTCAAACTCAGCGAGAATCGTTAATAGTAATAGTGTTTACCTCTGCTCTGCACCGGGTGTAGTACTATCTTCTACCTTAAGGGCTTGTCGCAGCCACCCGCTGCATCTATAAGAAGCATGATATCGAAATTGAGTTTTATAGCGAAAACGCGCCAAAGGCACAGTTACGCTAATTTTGGGCAATTCAGATTATGACGAAAAATGGAAAATCAGGTGGAAACTAGTACGATGAAGGCGAAGAAAGTGCGCAAATCGGCGTTTCCAAAGTGATAAAAGGCGTCGAAAAAGTCGTTAGAAAGAGGTCTGGACGAGAAGGAAACCAGAAAAATGAAGAATGGGTGACGAGCTAAACAATGCGTGTTATTGCGTACGCGGTGCTTGGTGCGAATAACTACAGTAAGCAAAAATGTACTTTTAAATTCATTCACTCACAAGCATAAGCTAACAAAAACGCAAGTAACAGCAGAAATAGCCCGCCTTTTTCAGCTTTCGAGGTGGAAATGGATTAAATAAAGGATCACAGCAGCAAAAAGAATAACAGAGAATAATAGAAAAAAAAAAGAAATACATCGCCTCACTACTATCAAATGATTGCGTGCTGAACGTATAGCTCTTGGCGGGAATATTGTAATTTGTATCGCCTCGACACTCGCCTGTCACATCATCGGTCCATCTCGACAATTTCCACTACACCTTGGGGGGGGGGGGGGGGGAAGAACATTCGCCCGATTCCGGATGGACGCGGCAAACTGCGCGGTGAATTTCGTGGATTCAAACGACTCTGGCGCCTATAATTAGGGCACAAATTCGAAGTAGGTAGATAAGTAGCATCAGCTGGCCCTACTTATCCAATCTACTCAAAACATGAGCCCCAATGATAATCGCCTGAAGTTGAACGTCCGTTGTACGCGTCCGTCGAAACTAGATCACCCCGCCCATTTCAAGCGCGGCGCAGTCCACTGTGTTTTGCGATGACTTTACAGTACCGCCAAGTGTCAGTGGAGTGAATGATTCGATTCAGTCCGAGGTATTTTCTCTTTGAGCTGACTGCCGTGGACCAAGCACAAATCGTGTGCTCCACTGACAAATGCGACGTCAAGTATCGCGGGCTGACGCCCCGCATGCGAGGGCTGCGGCGTGACTGTTGTTCAAGTCGCCACGTATTTCGCCGCGCAGTTTGCCCGTCCATCCAGAAGTGGCGTTTTGAAATATTGTGATATCGGTACGGTACAGGGATCACATGGGGTACCGTACCACCCGAGGTCACGTAGCATTTCGCAATGCCGTGATCTCTGAAGCCACAGGCATGTGATCCCTGTATATAAGAGGTCCAAGATGAGGAGTCATCGTCCAGGCTACTGCGTAAGCCGTGAGCGGGGGTGTGGTGCGTTAGGAACGAAATGGTCGCGTCGCGGTGAGAG